>CM040240.1:198595463-198815706 GCA_022545495.1 Chrysanthemum lavandulifolium | reverse complement strand
GTTTCATTAAATGGGTGGCATATATGAAAAAAATTAAAAACATGGGTGGCCTCTAGATAAGTTATTTATTTATTTATTTTTGTTGAAGGTGAACTATATATATATATTTTTTTTTGAAAGGCACAATATCATTAACAAAAAAGAAAACAAGAGAACCAAAAACAGAATACAAAAGAAGATACAGACCTCACAATCCAAAGACACTAAACCTCCCCTTATACACTAAATCTATAAGACATAGAAGTAAGAGCGTAAAAAAGAGGAAAAGAATACTAAACATCCAAGATGATGTACTTAAGCCTACCCACGAAATCTACAAGAAACCATGATAGAATAGAACATGAAACACATCTTAGAACTTGCAAGCTTTTACTGGATCCGAACACCACTCGAGCCATGAAGAGATTGATCCTTTAGCTCTAATAGAACTAATAATAGGATAGAACTTGTAGTTCATCGCAAATTGTCGAAGATTAGATACTTTGTTTTCAAATACCCTCTTGTTACGAGACGACCATATGATATATAGCATTGACCAACAAACCGCTTGCCAAATAGTTCTTTGCTTTTTATGGAAATTCACACATCCTTTATGGCATAAAATATCTTCAACATTTTGCACATCGAAATGTTACATATATTAACTTTCCAAAATATTAACTTTCCAAAATATTACATCAAATAGGAAAATGGATTGGATATCACCCAAACCATATTATACTACTAACATATACAACTGGAAATACAACAAAGAAAAAAACATAGAAACTAGATCCATCTGATATCATATACCATTAACCCTAATCTCTGATGACAAAGGGAATCATATCTCTGCTGCAGCTATACCACTCAGCAGATCAAGTAATCCAACAGAGATCACCTTGACCTTTTTCACCAAACCATAACCTCATGATTACATCCACCTTGAGATATCAATATAAAGCATTCAACCATCATCCACGATACCTTATATGATCAACTCAAGGGGCAGTTTCATGTAGATTATAGCACCCATTGCTCATCAGAAAGGGGCTCTACCCATATTTGCTACATTTCCTAAATCAGAGAAGTTGAAGCTAAGCTAGCAGCAACCACCTCACTAGCCTAGCCAAAACAAACAGCTGAAAAAGGCATCACCAACTGAGGAACACACACCCTTTACTGAGACTACCCATTACCTCCTGTGATAGCATAATGTAAGGACCAAGTAACATCATTTTGCACTCCTCATTATTCCTTATAACTTTATGCTATCCTCCTAGTTCATTCTACCCTACACACAGAGGAAACCCACTTTATGACCAAACACCTACTTAGAGTCCAAAAATCAACCTGTGGATACTTATCATTACCTAACCAAGGCCAAATGACAAGAACCACAAGTTAATACAAGGCCATCTGCCGTGAATGAACTCAAATTTCCTCTGTTTCATATTGAAACATAGGAAATAAGGATAGAACCTTTTTAGAACTGCAGATTTTTCTTGAACCTAGATTCTGCTGTTTTAAAGCTGGATTGAGCTTTAAAAAATTGATGATAACCAGTGTTTGGCATAACACTGTATTCACAGGCAGGAAACTACATTATGGCAACTTCAACTAGAATCAATAGAGATCAAAATGCAGAACTGTTACATACAACTTCACAATGCAGCAAAAAGATCAACTATAGAGACCACTCAAAATTGCCAAGGTACTAGCCATCTGCCTATACCCATTTTCTGATCCAAACACCTCTGTATTAGAGCCACATAACCATGAGCATAACACAAAGGGATGTTCCAATTATTAAGAACTCTTCTAAAAGTTGTAGAATTCTTCAATCTTAGACTCGTAATCTTCCATTTCAATTCATCTTTAATGCAATTTGTCACAATTTCCTCAGTCCTTTGAATATTTTGGAATAACCTGAATTTTTTTTCACTCCAAATGTTGTAAACACAGGCTGCAATATCACTGATAACACTGTACTGTTCATTTCACTCCAAAGTTATTCAGTGCTTAGTTTGATTTAAGATTCTCTCATTTCCTAAACCGCATGAATATCGCTTTCTTTGTTTTTGCAATTCTATCTTTCTTCTGTGTTCCTTTGTGACATACATGAATAAGATCATATATTCTAATACTAATTTTTTTCCGTAATATAATATTTCCTTTTCTGCTGCCTTTAGAGTGCCTGAGGAACCAGAAATTGACACCTCCACAACCACTATCGCTCCATGTGCACGTGACTGCAACTCACATAGATATGCTATAACTTGATGTTTCCACTGTTCTAGCTAGCTAGAATGTGTAACTGCACGTTAGGAGAACACACATGTATGCAATAGGAAGCAGGGACCTTTTGATGATGACAAACTACTCGAAGCTCCAGCTCAAGAAGTGTGAAGGACATCTGACGATTTCATGTGCAGATCTGGAAGCTATGCATTGAGGATATTATTATTTTAGGTTTCGACTCTCCTGTCAGTCCGAAAAATGTTTATATGCTTTCAGTTTTATGAATATTTGTAGTGATGTTCCCACAATTATGATGTTCCACAGTTCTTGGACCAGTCTTGATTTTTAAGCATTATATATAGTTGTAAGCTGATTCTATTAAGCCTGCATGGGTTTGGAATCATTGGGTTGGTTGGGCCTTAGTGTTATTGGGCTTGTGATCATAAGCTGGTTTGGGCCATAAATTTAAGCAGCCTCCCAATTCACTACTCTTATTCATCCATTATTATCTCATTTAATGTTCATATGAGTAACATAATCTGGATTTATATTAATCATTTCTCTTCTCAAAATTAAAGCGTAAAGGAGAGCTTTTGTGAAGATTACAAACCAGTAGAACTGTAGAAGTAGTGTAGAACTCGAAGTCAATGAATTTGTGGGGTCTTATTTTACTAAGTACATGTTAAGGGGGCCCACCTAATATATAAAAAAATGCCCGACAATACATATTTTATTTATTCAACGAGTTCGATATGCGGGGGTTTAGCTTTTAAGGATCGACCAAGCGCCCACCCACCAACTCATGTAAATATGTAACAAATTTATCAGCCTCCACTTATAACTCCCTTCCAAAATGATGTGTTATCCGACCATGTTTCATTCTTCAGCTAGCAAGGCCTTTTTCTCCCAATGTCTCGCAACACTCTCCCAGTCTCCCACATGTTCAATACAACAGTATAACACTAGCAGAAATACGGCGTATTGTTCAATGATCGGCCGCCTGTGGATTATAATACATCACGCGTTAGCTGAAATAAAGTCATAAGGGAAAACTGGGTTCCCATTTTAAACACACCCTAAGATCATCATGTTTAATTTGTTTCCAGTGATTATACTGCAATTTTGAAGGAGTCATCTCTTTCACATGTTTGCTTCACCCAACCCGAAATTGTACACAGTGGAACTCAATAATATCTTGCTGTTATAACTAGCTAGTACCCACAAGACACGGGTCAAAGTTATGAACTGATATAAGGCAGTTTACATGATTTACTTAGCTCAATATCTCATGATTCAACTTGGGTTTTAGTAATGTTCAAAAAAAAAAACTTGGGTTTTAGTTTGTTGGAAAGAGAGAACAGTTTGCAATTCATTTAGGGTTCAATCTCATCTCTTCCAATGTATCGCCACACTCTCCGAATTGTTGAGTACATTGGTAGAAAATATAGGCGTTCTAACCGAATACCTCGCTCAACTATGGACTGAACATTACCCAACAACAGTAGTTGGCGCAGAAGCTGATTTAAACCCTGGTTCTGTCTTCAAGTTTATCACCATGAATTTGATGGGTTTTGCTGGAATAAAGGCCCAGTGTGTAACTGGATTTCCATTCCATACACATCCTCATGCCGTTAAGGTATCTATCACGAGTATATTATTCTATGGTTTTGCCTCCATTGCTGAACGTGTCGTTTCTGCCCGTGGTCTTAATGACACTTCTGTTTTTCCCATTATTGCTTGTTTGGGACGGATATTTTCTTTGTGTATTTTCGTGGCATCTCTAGCTTATTTGCTTTATTTTTGATCGGTGGAGTAGTCATTTTTAAGCTTATACGTTGGTCTTGGTCAGATTCCGTCCGTAGTGATCCTGACAACGTGTATAGTTTTTTTTAAATTTATTTGTTTATATTTTGATTGTATATATCCGTTTAAGCATGTTCTTACTAATTAATGAATGATAAATGGGTAGATTCATGTATGCATGCCCTGTTTTTAGTTGTTTTGGCTTAATTTTTACTAGTCTTTGTATTGAACCGAGAAGTTACCGATATCAAGCTACAGTTTATTACTTGTAGATTGGCTCAAGGCCTCAAAAAAGTTTGCGTGGTGGAATCTTTTAAATCCCCTTTCACACTGGTTGTGAAGTAGTGTCTTTAGATCATAAATCTCTTTGAGATCGATCTTGGTATAGGGAGCTACTAATACGTGCAAAATATATTGTCTGAATATTTAGAGGTTTTGTGGATGTTGATTCTGGATTTTTGTTATGTGGGCTACTAATAAATCCCATCCGTAGTTAAGTTTAGTTGTATCGATGTTATTTGGATGATTGTAGTGTTATGAGACTCAAACCCAAAACTGATTGATGCTAGACAGGGTTAAAACCAAAGGCCTGTTCATATAAGATTACAATTGATTGTGTAAATTTCCTTACGGTCAAGTTCACTTATGAGTTACGTAATGTTGAGTTGGCGTTAAAAGAATGTTAGTAGTTTGAAGGTGGAAATTCTAACATAAATAAGCCCAAACCAGATTTAGTTACTTCGTACCTTATCCGGGCTTTGGCCCGGGTATATATCATATGATTTTTCTTCGATCAATCGTGTCTATGTCAATTTTAGACATGCTGTATGGCAATGATTGATGTTTAGAATTTTCCTTAATCAAGGAAACACTTCTTTTCATAGGAAGCATTATAGCCTGTTCTGGTTAGTTATGTTTACTTTGCTTCATAGACTAACCCTCTGACCTTAAACCTATCCTGCAATTCTGAAAGTTGTAAGCTCCACACAATACTCTGTTTTGTGATGATTAGGATAACTAATTTTGGTTCTCGAGTTGTATGGTTGAATTTTAAGCGCTCTCATGAATCCTGAACCACCAATACTGAACTGAACGTCTTTTCTTATTCCTTGAATACGTGTATGTGAGTGGTAATTTGTATGAGCTATGAAACACGTGACTGTGTTATGTGATTTGAGTTGCTAACCTGAAATACAATAAACCTGATAGTCATTTGAGGAGATGCATAGTTTGTACGAAATAAATTAAATCAGGTTGTGTGCTTAGAATCATATCTGTACATCCTAAACCTTTCTTGTCATGTAGGATCACTTGTCTAGTCGTCTTGGCTCATTATCTTTGAATGCTGAATTTAAGATTGTTTCACATCTCATAATCGTTTAGTTTGTATTTCTCTGTGCTCTTATTCAAGACAATCGTTATTATAACCATGAATTCTATTGTTTATTTCTGTTCCTTGCATAATTTGTATTCTTTTGTGTTCTTGTTCAGGACCATCACTAATGTGGCTCATGGTTGTCTGCAACAGTCTACAAAACCTCTTACATTCTATAAAAGTTTGAACCAACGTCATCCAAATGCCTTTTTTACTGCCCTATTTGTTCCTGTAGCAAAAAGATTGGGGAGTGCTTGGAATGAAGATATGGTTTCCTCTTGGTTTTCCAACAATCTGATGTTATATTCCAAATAAATCAAGGCTTCAAGACTACTACCACTATGCAGATGCAGGCCTGGCATATATATCAGAATGATCAAGATGTTGTTTGCTAGGTAAAGATGGGTTTCATGTATATCATTGTAGGATCATTGGAAACTAGGTTTTGTGATCTCACATTCTTAGTGTATATATAGGGTCTCCCAATAACATCACATTTCTATCTAGTTAGTTACTTATGTCCATGGAACAGCTTGCTACAATGCTACTTGTAGCTTAAAGTAGCTATGGTTTTGTGTAACTTAGTGTTTGACATTTATGTTTCGTACATATCCCAAATATCTTACCAGGATTGTGAAACAATTTACTTGCTACCTTAATTATCAAGCCACTTGCATGTCGAAAAGCTAATTGCATGTTAAAAAATGTTTCCATTTGTTTATGGCCTGGTGAAACAAATAAAGCACATGTAATTTGAGATACAAACTTGATATCTAGAAGTTGATAAGTCAACAGAGCAGTTGTGATTTGTTCAAGTCACCATTTTTGATAATATTTCCTATATCCATTCCTGCAAACCTGGAAATAAGTAAAATTATGATAAAGTGCTAGCCTTTAGTCTTAGGGATCAGTTATCTCAATTTGGTGTATGAACCGATGAAGTTTATGTCTAGATAAGCTTCCTTCAGTTCACCCCGTTTGTTTTTTCAATTGGTGAGCTTCTGTACTTTTGACTTTTAGGGGGTGTTTACTGATTAAGATTGCTTATCTTAATGATGTTACCATATAAGTTTGGCTAGAATTGATGTAAACGAAAACAAACACATAGTCAAGTGGCCTATAAGTTTGTTTCATTAAATGGGTCGCCTATAATTGAAAACATGGGTGGCCTCTAGATAAGTTATTCACATAGGATATGCTTAGATTGATTTAAGATTCTCTTATTTCTTAAACCGCATGAAGATGATTGTTTTTTCTTCAATTCTATCTTAATTTCTTCTATGTTCCTTTGTGACATACATGACTAAGATCATACGTATAATACTAACTTTTTCCCGTAATATAATTTTTCCTCTTCTGCTGCCTTTAGAGTGCCCGAGGAAACAGAAATTGACACCTCCACAACCACTATTGCTCCATGTGCACGTGACTGTCTGCAACTCATATACATATGCAGATATGCTATAACTTGACGTTTCCATTGTTCTAGCTAGCTAGAATGTGTAACTACACATTAGAATACACAGGTATGCAATAGGAAGCAGAGACCTTTTGATGATGACAAACTGCTCGAAGCTCCAGCTCAAGAAGTGTGAAGGACATCCGACGATTTCATATGCAGATCTGGAAGCTATGCATTGAGGATATTATTATTTTAGGTTTCCGCTCTCTCCTGTCAATCCTAAAAAATGTATATATGCTTTCAGTTTTATGAATATTCTCTCTATAATACATAACGCTACGGTATCTTTCGAATTTGAGGGAATATTCCTTTTTTTTGGCCCAAATTGTTTCAGCCCGGTTTCTATAATCTGGCCTGTTTGCTGTTGTGTGAAGTTGGGCCACGTATATATTCCAAGTATATATCATCGTTTCATATTCTAGCTTCGTTCCTTCTACAATATCCCACCGCCTTTATCATCCTTATCCATCTTATGAACTCATGATACGCACTTATCTTTGACCAGAGTTCTTATCCATCTTCTGCTGATACCCACTGGATTTGTGTGTAAGTTTTGGCTTATTTCGATGCTGGTTTTTGTTATTCCTGCATATACATGATAGTCTTAGGGTTGTTGCTAATCGAAATTGTTAAGTTTGTTATTATCAATAAATCATTGGATATTATCAAAAAATTCTTAGGTTTCTTATGTCTATCCATAAATTGTAAGGTTTCATTAGTATGAGGTCTTTGGGTGTAACCTTAATTTTATTTTTAATTATTCGTTACTTTGTGTAATTATAATTTTGGGTTTTTTGTGAAGTCAGTTTATGAAGTTAATACAAAAATGAAAATACGAAAATGAAATTATAGAAATGAATAGCAAGTTGATTATATGTATTTTCTTATTTGGTTAATAATAGCAAGTTGTCATTGTTTTTGGATGTGTCTATCCATAAATTAGATATAAATCTACATATACATATGTAGATTTTCGTTTCATAAATTAGATGATTGTGTTTCATAAATTAGATATCCAACTTTATAGTTAATGATGAGACAGCTGAGGAGCCGCGGAAGCCGTTGCCCGGCTGTTTTAACTTGCGTATGCCCATTGTTCCTGCTACATTGAATTGAATAATTTGTGCCTACAACATCTAACTGTTTCTCTGTTCCTATTTCTCTGTTCTTATGCAGCCACAGCGCCAAGAGTACGGGCAGCACAAACATTAGCCACTAACAACCGCAGATGTAGGGAACGCCGTGGTAAAATAATTGTTTTGTTACTTTATGTTTGTGTACTTATATACACACCTACGTACTTCATGGTCACCTGATTAGATGCAACCACTACAGCTTCAGACAATCTTACTGGGGTACACAACATTGCAGAAGCAACTGCATCAGGTAGGTTAGACACGTCCATTTTCTATTTTCGAGGTAACTTGGCTGTTTCATAATTACTTATTTGTGTTTACTTTTTTAGTGTCATCTGGAACCCCGCCAGCGAGAGCCACACATACTGTCCCAAACAATTGGTGGATATGGAATGGTAAGTATTCGTATGTATGGGTAAATTCCTCCCAACATCAGTGGGTTGTGTAACATGTTAGGTTCTTTAGGTTCAGTTGTATAAACTTATTAAAAGTAATTTGGCCCCCAAAAAATAAATGGGGCGAGTCTTATTGCATGTTGGCATTTGGTTGCTCCATCCAGGTCAAATGGGTTAACCTCTCAAGAACTTGAAAAAGTTCTGAACGGCAGACCTGGAAGGGAATTGAAGCCGTCTAAGGTGGTTTACGCTGCCAATCTATTTATATTCGGTTCGTTTTTTTAAGTGGAGTTATGATTTATTCAGCTAAAAATGCAGGGTAGCCTTACGGATTCACTACATGTTAAGGCTTTAACGAGTATTTTTAAGAGCTTCTGAACCTGCGATATACGGGTCAGTTGGTTCCCACAACTAGAGCATCCGGAGGTAATACTTGAGGCTCCAAAGGTGACCTGGAACGACAGCGGCTGTTGTTACAGGTATTTATTATTCTTATTTTAGTTTTCGGTTATTTGCATAAAATAAAAACGCACTCCTTCATTTCTCCTGTTTTAGTCATTGTAGTTATTTTTGTACATGTGGGTTATTAGAAAATGGTTATGTGTGGACGAGTCCTTATTTTCATTAATTTTACGTACAATTACAGCTGTCACCACTTCTGATCTTTGTAGAGGCATGTCATAATCTTTGTAATATGAGGATATCTAATCAGGTATATAGTGGTTTCATTAGCTAATGGTTTTCGTTTCTGTTTTACAGGTACTTGATGAACCTGAACACGAGTGTCTGTTGTAATGCCATCTTTAGGTAATAATATTTATGATTTTTGCTTCTGTTGTGAAATCATGTTTGTTTAAGCTTATTTTTTGCACTTATTAGGTAATTTGAATTTGGGTATATTTTTTTAGTTCTATTTTTTTATTAGTATATCATTGGTAAAAGCATCGTTCCTTAACAAGGGTATTTACTCATGTCAGAACAGGTTTGAGGATTAAAGTGACAGGGATTGCCTAATGGTTTGGTGAGTGAAACCTGGTCCAACTCATGTCGGAACAGGCTGCAAAAGAGGAGCTTAATGTTTTGATTTTTAAATATTCACTAATGTTTTCACTTCTGTTATGAAACCTGTTCCAACTCATGTCGTTAGTTAGGCTGCAAAAGCGGAGCTTAATGTTTTCATTTTTATTTTGTTAGGATGAGAAACAGGGAAGCAGAAGCCAGAATGGTTTGCTGAGTGCAACCAGCAAAAAAGAAAAGAGTAGCTTCAAGGTTTGTGTATTTACTATTTTATTATATCGTGTCGGTTCGTGACCGCCTTATTGATTACGTGGAAGTATGTTTATATCATAAAATTCATATCTTTTAATGTCATTACGAAATTAAATGTGTGGTCATGTTACCGGTTCAATTTTGGCACATGTAATATTGGTCTGACCCACAAATTTTTGGAACATCACGTCCTGATGTTTTTACATTTACAGATTATTGTTCCATACTCTTTTGCCCTTAAGACTTCTATTCTTAGGTACTTTAAAGTATGACTTATTATTTTCTTATTGGTTGTAGGCTTGCCAGGCGGGCGGATCATTCTAGACTTTCAATCAAGGTATAATTGAATTTCGTTCACTGGTAAGATACCTTAAAACATACGTGGGTGATTAATGCATATGAGCTAAAGTAAATGAGACGTATTTATAGGTTATGATCATGTGTACAACATGTTCGAAGATTGCAAAAGGTACCAACGTCGCCTAAATTTGTAACTTATCTTTAAGATCTTAATTCATGTCTCTACAAACCTCATATAATTTTTTTTTTTTTTTTTTTTTTTGCAGTCGCCAATTATCTCTACTGCATTGGCTGGAGACCAAATGTTTATGTCATATGGGCTCGACATATGTTTCGAACTTCATCAAGGTTCAGGAACAACAAGGTAATTCACAATATTCAGTTTTACTTCATCTTTACATCAAAGCTTTTGGTTTGTTGCTTAATTTTATTCTCTGCTTCAATTTTGTAACAGTGACACGAACGCAGCACACTGGTATTAAAGGTTACCGGCAGTTTATTGGGTACGGAGTGGCTTTCAAGGTTCAGGAAGAAAAAGGTA
Source organism: Chrysanthemum lavandulifolium (assembly GCA_022545495.1). NCBI lineage: Eukaryota > Viridiplantae > Streptophyta > Magnoliopsida > Asterales > Asteraceae > Chrysanthemum > Chrysanthemum lavandulifolium. Next base: position 198,805,205 of record CM040240.1, on the reverse strand, counting down.
ATCGACAGCATTCACTTTTACTTGATCTTCACGTCAATGTTTTGGGTTTGTTACTTTTAAATTTTTATTTTTTAACTTTTTTTTATTTAAATTTTTTATTTTTTTTTCTTTGTACATTTGTGTCTTTCAGTTTTTGGGGATGATGACGAAGTTGATGACTTGAAAGTGCTTAAGACACCTTATAATGTGCCTGAGCCAGTAAAGACTGATGTGGTCGAGCATACGTTAACCAATTGCAAACCAGTTGCAAGCTCATCAAGTTACGGTGCATTTGAGATGCATACAGCAGGTACTGGTATAAATGTAGCTAACGTTGCTAATATTTTGTTGGTTGGTTGGATATATGTTAGCTTTTTAGTCACAATAACCTTTTTCAACAAATTGCATAAAATAGGTTGAATGGCTGCTCATCTTTAGTAAAAAAAATTTCAACAAATTGCAAGCTCATCAAGTTACCTGCCGATCTTTAGCAAAAAAAAATTAAAAAAAAACAAATTGTTACACCTCATGGATTACGTAGTCCCTTTAGAAGTGACTTTAGTAAAATATTCCAAACATTGAAAGTGGTGGATGAAATAGTAAAACCGCATCACGTCTACCTTATTCATGTATTTTCGACCAACTTATATGTATTTCATTCCTTTTTTTGCAATCTTTTTGATAAAGCGAAAGTAAGATCCCAGTAAGTCTGTGTTTTACTTTGCTAGACTGATTACCGATTCTTGCTGTAGTAGGGGTTTTATTTATTTATTTATTTATTTATTTTTTTTCCTTTTCTAGACTGGAAGTTTACATTGATGCACCCTTAGAGTGTGGAGACGCCGTGGATCAGAAATAGAGTTACCTTGGATGGATTTAGAGTCAGGTGTAATTAGGATACGTATTGCGTAAAAATGGGTGTGCTTTTGAAATGACACTGGTAGTTTACCTATTGTTGCAGCAAAACACTGAAATGTGAATGGTTAGGAAATGACACTGTTATTGCAACAATAACACTGATACTTTAAATTTTAGGTGCTTTAGGAGACTAAAATAGACACCCCCTAACCAACAGCCATAAAGACGCCATGTTAGCCATCACTTGCACCATTGTTTATTAGTATAGAGTAATAAAGAATAAAAGATTAAGAAAGTAAAATACGTATATGTTTTGGGTATGATATATTAACTCAATCTGATTAACAAACTTTATATGCTATGATGTATCACATGACATTGAACTCTAAGGATTGCATCATATGATTGGACTTCGTTTTTTTTTAATGAACTAGCTTAGTGCATATGTGAGATTATGAGATGGAAGTAATATTATCCGAATTAGACGACTAAGGTTTTTTTTTCCTCATGAGGTTTTCAATTCACATTTTATTTCGAAATAGAAAGAAAAAAAAAATTAAGACTATTGATACCTATCAAACTAAAAGAACAGTTTGCAATCTTCATTGAGATGGATGGAGCATTACTAACATGATTCCATCTTCAGACTAATTGGTCATTATTCTTTTTTTTTTTGCTAATAGGGTGACGCAATAGGAAAAGCACTGCAAGATTAGGTGGAACAATTAACTATCGACAAAGTATATGATTATATGTATCATGTGTTCACCGAGTAGGTAAAACTACAAGATTTTAAGCCACCCAATGACATTGAACTCTAAGGATTGCATCATATGATTGGACTTCGTTTTTTTTTTAATGAACTAGCTTAGTGCATATGTGAGATTTTGAGATGGAAGTAATATTATCCGAATTAGACGACTAAGTTTTTTTTTTCCTCATGAGGTTTTCAATTCACATTTTATTTCGAAATAGAAAGAAAAAAAAAAATTAAGACTATTGATACCTATCAAACTAAAAGAACAGTTTGCAATCTTCATTGAGATGGATGGAGCATTACTAACATGATTCCATCTTCAGACTAATTGGTCATTATTCTTTTTTTTTTGCTAATAGGGTGACGCAATAGGAAAAGCACTGCAAGATTAGGTGGAACAATTAACTATCGACAAAGTATATGATTATATGTATCATGTGTTCACCGAGTAGGCAAAACTACAAGATTTCAAGCCACCCTGCAACTAGACTAGAAGAATCTAGACTCACTACTTAACGCAATGTGGGTTCCTTGAAAAGCCAGCCACCAAATGTTGGTATGATCAAAGTTGGTTACAAGATTGATTGCAAGTTAGTTGGATAAATTGTTTAGCCCACAATGTTGTTTTTTATGATGCGGAAAGTTAGCATAGGTCGCCACTGTAGGTCGATGTTTTGGATAAAGAAAAACTAAGTTACTCCACTGCATCCACAGGTCCTTTGTACCGTGGGTATTGCTTAGACGGAAGAGTACACCTTCTGACAATCTGCGAACACCCTTCCGTTGTACAACAACTATTTTCCGATGCTCATTTCCTTGAATTAGTCTTAAAATTTAAATGTATGTGAATGTTTTCTGATATGTACTTGAGAGAAATGCTATAATACAAGTACCAACTTTCATACAATTGTTTCATTTGCCATTCCACTTTCCTACAATTGTTTCATTTGTACATTTAAACGTTTGTGATTGAACGACCGAACAAACTAACAGTAAAAGCTAAAAAAAAAGGTAAGCAACATATTACCGCATGAACTTAAATTCGGAAAAGAAATTATAATACCCGCTGCAACGCAGCGGGCTATTATCCTTGTTTGTAGTGATGTTCCCACAATTAGGCCTGGGTTTGGAATCATAGGTTGGGTTGGGCCTTACTGTTATTAGGCTTGGGATCATAAGCTGGGTTGGGCCATTTTATCATTTTTGCTTCTTATCAATTTCAAATTATTCATTAAGTAATTTATTATTTTATTTTTATTTATTATTTTTTTTTTTAACAACACTTCTAGGATAAAAATATTTTTCGTCAAAGATAAAAGAAACATTGCTAAAGTTCTAACGTAAAAGTATTGAAACATGTCAGTTTTAAGACGAACTAATAGAATAGCTTATCGGGTGTTTTCGGCATATATTTTGTGTGTCGTGCTTGATTTGGTTTTAATTGTTGGCGTTGGTTGCAAAATAGAGAAAGAAAAAGGATGTACAAATTAGTGCGTTAGATGTAGAGAATCTATATATATATATAGTATGTTTGACGAAGTTAACGGAACCAGAGATTAAAAATTAAGATTGTTATCATTAGCTACATGAAGTAACATTCGATTTTAAGAGATGTGGAAGATTATTTTTTGAAATCTCATTATGTCTGGCAAACAAAGCTTATATTTTAAATAGTTTTTTTTTTAAAAAAAATTAATCAAAATTTTTTCATAATCTTGTGTGTCAAACATGCTAAATACATATGGTGTGCGAGTGTTTTGATGTCTAAACTACCACTCCAGCTAAATAGAATCGTTAATGGGTTACTGATTTGGAACTTTGTTGTATCGAAATAGAAATATGAGGGGAATGTTTGATATAGTTTCTAAAAATTGGGACGTAAGGACAATGAAATTGTCGTATGAAAAATTGGTGACTCATCATATGAATTCTTTTTGTTCCTTTTTGTTGGACTGGGTCCTATTAGCTTGTTTTCGTTTCTTCTTTTTTATAAAACTGAAATTGCATTTGATAGGATATTGGAGATCCATTGTGAATACTGAATATACAAACCGATAGCAAATTGTAAACCCCGTGAGATGTTTTGTCTTATTCATCATAATTTATAATGGTGAAACTTTAATAAATTCTAAACCCACAAGTCAGGCTTGAGCTTAGTAATCCTCTAATACCCTCGCAGTTCGAGCGGCGAAATCACGAGAGCTCGAACTGGAATAGTAAACTAAAAAAGAAAGGAAAAAACACATTAACATAATAAAATATAACTTTAGTCGACTCGTAACAAAATCATACCAGCAGTCGACTTGAGTTAACTGGTACCAACGGTCGGCTAAGTCGATTGATAACACAACCGTACCAACGGTCGACTTCAGAGACTGGTACCAACGGTTAACTTTAGACGACTGGTAACAAAGCCGTATAAACAATCGACTAACAAACAAACAATAAAACAACCATGTATATATATAATTTTTTATTTTATTTTTTTGTGTGCAAATGGTGAATTATATTAATATCAAGACAACAAATTCCAAGAATTCTCTATTAAATTGTGATGGACAACCCCATCCAGTTCACAACACTCCTATATCTATAACTGCACAAGCAAACTGATAAAACTATCTATAAGAGAACACAATACTCCTTCTATCCAATATCAGACAACATGCTTCCTTTCTCTGTCAACATAGAGATTTTCAAAAGAGACAACTGCACTATGATGTAAACCATGCCAAATTGTCTCTACAATTCATCATTTTTGCACCAACCATCTAGCTACATTTCCATATCACCCTTCCATCCAAGCCATTCAATCTACAACCACAATAGCAAGGACAGAAATGGTGTGTGGCTTCACTAGGGACCCATAAATCTATCCATTGGGGGGCTCTGCCAAGACAGCCTACATTTCCTTCTCTAGAAAGGCTTCAACTGTCTGGGAACACACACCCTCAATGATGACCAACCATACCTCATGTGCCAATGTATTGAGTGGACCAAGCAGGTTCATCTTTCACTCCTCGCTATTCCACTCATCATACATTAGCCGCACCAACCATATACCCTTCACAGAGATAGACTTTATGGTACATTCTTACTATGTATAGACCTCCTACTTAACCATACTTGTCAATCCAGTTTCCTCCCAAGGCCAAACTGGAAAATCACAAGAGGTTAACATATGTACAGTCTTGACAGTTGGAACTCCAAGATACAAGGTATCTAAACTCTGTTATGTTTTGCAAATAGAAAACCATCAGCAAATATAAGCCATATGTTGCTGTAATGGAATTATCCAAACACCCCTTATAGTAACAGGGGAAGCATGACACAATACTCAGTAGTACCAAACACCCAGAATCTCAGAAAGCTCTCAAATATGACTTATCTGAACCAAAGATAATGCACAAGATTCAAACCATCTGCAATACTCCCAACCATACAAACACTGTTAAACAAGCTTCACCTTTTTTGTTGCGTGTAATGGACCACATTCTTTCAACATTTCTTACTGGTGTACTATTTTTGACTTTTAGACTTAGCAACTTCATTTTGGTAGTTTCAATGATTTTGTTAGCCATTTCCTCTTGACTCTTACTTTCATCTTTAAAAATATTGTAGTTTCTTTCATTCCATATACAATAGACACTAGCAGCAAGGACTAGTCTTTTCACCACACTCCAAATATTGTTTCCATTGTGACTATTAGTAAGCTCATGAATAATGTCATGCCAAAACTTTTATCTTATTCCAAACACCCCCAGAGAACTCACATTTAAAGAATAAGTGCTCTAAGTCTTCTATATCTTTCTTGCACAAATAACATCTGTTGACCGCACAATTCCCCCATTTATGAATTCTATCTTGAGTGGCCAATCTGTTATTTATAGCAAGCCATAAAATAAATGCATGCTTGGGTATGCATTGAGAGTACCATACTAATTTCCACTATGTTACATTTAGGTCATTACTTCTCAAATCCCTACATGCATTTTTGACAGCAAAATCCATTTCATTACCAGTCTAGCTAGTCCAAACAATTCCATCACTCTTCTTAGGATTCAAAATAGGGACACTGATATCAGTCACAATGTTGAACTTATTATACCATTCAATGGTCCAATTCCAGCTGCCATTTCTAATCATATCACTGACTTTTAAATCAGCATCCAGCCTAGCATCATATAGATCTCTATGAGTGATATATTGATTTAGAGGGCCTATTTGACTCCAATTATCATACCACATGGATATAGACTTTCCATTCCCAATCTTGTACACAATTATATCCCGGATCTTGTCTCTGACTTTCAAAATATTCTTCCACCCCCAGCTATCATTTATATCAGCACCAACTTCCCAAAAATTCTTACCTCTTAGCTTCACAGTATGAATCCATTTTACCCATAGGGAGTTTTCTTAGTAGCAATGTTCCAAACATGTTTAGAAAGAAGAGCTTCATTCCAGCTATACAGATCTTTTAGACCCAAACCTCCTTGATCTTTTGGTTTGCATACAGATTTCCAAGAGACTTTGCATTTCCCTTTAAATGAATTGCCTTGATTCCATAGAAAATCCTTCAAGAGCCTATTAATGTCCTTGATAACAGTCATTGGGAGAAGAAAGACAAAGGCACAATAGACATGAATAGACTCTAAAACAGCTGCAATCAGTTGGAGTCTTCAACATAGGAAATACTTTTATTCTTCCAGTCACTGACCCTCTTCTTAACTTTGTCCAACAAATTACTAAAATCCTTCACACATAATCTCTTTGCCAACAGAGGAACACCAAGGTATTTAACAGAGAGTTTACCAGTCACAAAAGGTAAGATGTTTAGAAGGAATTGCATATCTTCATCCTGCATACTCCCAAAGAAAACAGTACTCTTTGATATATTTGGAAGTAATCCTGAATATGAGCTAAAATCCTCAATATCACCCTTAATGACACCAACAGAAGCAGTATTACCATGGGACATGACAAGTGAATCATCAGCAAAACAAACATGAGTTAACTTCATTTCCTTACACCCAAAATGATAATGGAAGTCTCTACTTCTGTTGATCTTCCTTCTCAGCACCAAAGTGAAAATCTCCATAATAAGAGTGAATAAGTATGGAGACATTGGGTCTCCTTGTCTCAGACCTCTAGCACCTTTAAAATAACCAATTCTCTCACCTTTCACATTGATAGTAAAAGCTGTAGTAGACAAACACTGCATTATCCAATCAACCATCTTCAAATGAAAACCAAACTCTATCAAAATCCTCCTTAGAAATCCCCAATTTACTGTATCATAAGCCTTTTGGATGTCAATTTTGAGAGAAACCCTTTTTGGGCCATTTTTCCTGTTATAGCCCTTCATAATCTCCCGAGTGAGCAATATATTAACCTGAATCTGCCTACCAGGGATGAAGGCACTTTGATTGTTACTCACCAATTTGCCCAATACTGGTTTGATCATGTTTGTTAAAACTTTACTTATGCATTTGTACATAACATTGCAACAAGCAATGGGTCTGAAATGAGTGACTTTGCAAGGGGTTTGAATCTTTGGAATTAGAGAAATTAAGGTAGCATTCAACTCCTTCAAGATCTTTCCAGTTTCAAAAAAATTCCTTAACAGCGCAACAAATGTCATGACCAATAATCCCCCAAGCTTTCTTGAAAAAAGCTGATGTAAAACCATCAGGCCCTGGAGCTTTACCCTCATCAATATCAAAAATAGCTTTTTTTTTTTTTTAATATCAAAAATAGCTTTTTTAACAACCATGTATTTTTTTTCAACAATAAAACAAAAACAATAAAAGAGTATAAGATTAACAAAAAACGAACAATTTGTTGCTTGTACCAGAGTAGCCTGTTTTGCTCACGCCAATACTTGTCATGGTGAATACATATGGACTTTGATAATTCATATGAGGACAAACTGTTGTACGTGTACATTGTAACAAGTAAACGTATTGGACCCAATAATCAACCGGTCCAACCAATGAAAACTTATCAAAGTTTCGATTAACACACTATCAAACATTCGGCAAGAAAGAACAATCGAAATAACTTTTTTTTAAGAAGATAATGGTGACGTCGGCTAGGGTTTGACGGGATGAGATAGAAGAGGCGGCTCAACTTAACCACATAGGTCTGGGGATTAGACCCGTTCCGATACCATGTTAAAACATTGTAAACCTCGTGAGTTGTTATGTCTTATACAACACAATTTATAATGATGAAACCCTAAGCCCACAAGTCGGGCTTGGGCATACTAATCCTCTAATACAAACTAGGTAGTTTTTTTAGGCTTTGCTAAGCATGGTCCATATGAGTTTATATTAGACGACTTTAAGATTAATATGTGTCGACTTCTAAAATACCTTCGAGCTAGTCGAATAAAAATGTTTACCTATTCATTATATAATTTGGGTTGATACGTACATCATTTTTTTTAGGGAAAATGACAAAAAAATGCATCGAACTCGACACTTTATGTGATTGTGTGTAGCCAACTATTTTTTCTTATTGTATGTACTGAACTTTCAAATTTCAATCATTATGTGTATTTTGTGACTATTCTGCCATGTAAAATGACCATTTTACCCTTCGAAATTTGAAAAATTAAGGGTAAAATGGTCACAAAATACACACAATAATCGAATTTTGAAAATTCAGTACACACAATAAGAAAAAAAATAGTTGGCTACACACAATCATACAAAGTGTCAAGTTCGATGCATTTTTTTGTCATTTGCCCTTTTTTTTATGCATACATTACATTATACAACACTGTAATACACAAATGTGATATATGCATAAAAAAATGATTGTGTGCGTATCAACACCCTTACAGAATATATAGTAACAAAGCATAAAAAGATTTAAAAATAAAAAATTATATCGATATGAATTAAAATGCATATATGTGAAGAGGTAAGATTTATTAGCTGTACGTTTTTGAAAGTCGAGACTATCGACTTTATCTTCAGCTTGAAGTCGTAAAACTTTCTTGTCATATAAATTTTGGCTTTATATTTGAACAAGTTTGGACACTCTTAATTTTATTTTTATTTTTATTTAATTTTATTTAGTTAGTTAGAATTATAATTGGCGGATTTAAAACGTACATGACAACCTAAAACCTGCTAGATATTTAGGATCTCTTCGCTCCCTACGAACGACCCGATCTTGCTGACTCACTATATTACGCCGAACGAGTACACTGCTCGTAAGTGTTAAGTGATTGGTATACTATAAATTTAAAGCTTCGATCACACACATCAGTTATATTTGACTCATTTTGTTCGTAATTTATATACTTTCCATCGATATATTTTTTATTATAAATAAACCGCTAGATGTTGTTAGATATTTGATAAATAGATTTTTTTAAATACAAAAAGCGTACATTATTTTTTAGCTCGTCAACGGTTCGGAGAGGTTTTAAAACATATTTGTTCTTAGAAACCACTGCACGTGATATGAATATAAGATAAATATGAGTAAACCGCAAAAATCACCCTGTGGTATTTAAAATTTGATACTAATCATCTTTTGGCGATACTATTGGCAAATATCATCCCTGGAAAGACAAATGTCTAGCACAATGCATCCCTTACAAGGGTATAATAGTCATTTACACAGATGTGAAGCGTTAGATATCTTCTCCCAAACAAGTCAAACACCCCTTTCGTTAGTATACACCTTTCAATTCTCTGTCAGCGTTCTTCCTCACAAAAACCACTACAATAAGTATTTGTTGATGGGTTGCAGTGGGGTCAAGGGGCTTCTCTTATTTGGTTAATCCGTATAAATGGAGATGTCTTTTGTTCTCTGCTGCTCCCATGATGTCAGTATCCATATGGTGGCCTTGATAGGGTGATTGGTGTTCTATATTCTAATAATAATGTGAGACACTTTCTCCTATTGGTTTTGTCATCAAAGCATAAATTTGGGCAGTTCATGGAATCTAATGTGTATTGGTTTAAATCTACAAAATGTGAGTTTGCTTTGGTGGGCTTCATGGCTGCAATAGGTCGGTATCAAGTATTACAGTGGTCATCATTTTCAGTGTTCTTTTGGTTTTGTTAGTTTGTATCTTATTTCGCGACAGTCCGTTCTACTTGTTAGGCTTCAGGTCCTTTTGTTTTGTTAGGTTTTTTTCCTTTGGGTCTCACTCTCGTTTAATTATCTTGCTTAATCGAGGTGGGGCGCCTTGTATTGTATTTTTGACCATTTTCGAGGTTCTCAATATTTGTTGCCTTTCTAAAAAAAAAGACGTTAGACCTTTACTAAACATAAGCTAACATAAACCTGCTTTCATTAACAAAAAGAATTAGAAAAATAACCCAGCAGAAACCACTAATCATGCATGTGTTGGACCTTTACTAAACATAAGCTTACATAAACCTACTTCACCACCTCCAACAACAAAATCCACCGCGGTTGGATCTAGTATTTTACATGCATGTGTTGGACCTGAGTTTTTTTGACGAATAACTTGTTTAGAACTAGTCATTTATATGTATTCTGACGCTGTTGGAGATGGTTGTAGCGGCAGACGGTATTGTTTAACTAGTTAATTAGTGTTGTCATGTGAATGTGACTTCCAAAAAAGAATTGTTTATTTATGAATGCATTTATAAATCACTTACTTTTAGTTCATGTGACTTAATTTATGAAAATGTTACTATTAAGTCCACGAAAGTAAAAGCTAATCTTACTAACAAGTATTTTGTCTGATATGTATACATTTAAAACCTATAAATGAAATTTAAAAATTTAGAAATTATGTGTGTGATTTGGCTGTAACGTTAGTATATGATGGTGGTGGTGGTGTATGTTGGAGTGAAGAAGAAAAAGAGTTGTGGCTAGGGTGTTCGATAAGTATTAATGAGGGTTAGATTGTCATTTTAAATCGGGTAAGGATGTAACCTGTATGACATTTGCAAGCATATGGATGATATTTGCCAATAGTGAACAACTACCTTATGAAAACCACATTCCTGTACAAAAAGTCCGCGATGTACCAAAAGCTATATTTCCTGATCAGCAAATAGAGAACAACTCTTATAGTGACTTCCTGGAAGCTTCATTTTTGCCATTCAATTAATGTATAAATAATATCAGGCTTACTTTTTATTTTTTATTTCTTGTAACAAACTACACAACAATTACAATAGCTCTAAAATTCAACCAAATCCTTTCCCAAATATGCCGGGCATTATCGCACAAGCCAACAATCACTCATTTCTCAGCTCCGAATATTTCTACCAATGTATCGCCACACTCTTCGAATTGTTGTGTACATTGGTAGAAAATATAGGCGTTCTAACCGAATACCTCGCTCAACTATGGACTGAACATTTCCCAAGAACAGTAGCTGGCGCAGAAGCTGATTTAAACCCTGGTTCTGTCTTCAAGTTTATCACCATGAATTTGATGTGTTTTGCTGGAATAAAGGCCCAGTGTGTAACTGGATTTCCATTCCATACACATCATCATGCCATTAAGGTATCTATCACGAGTATACTATTCTATGGTTTTGCCTCCATTGCTGAACGTGTCGTTTCTGCCCGTGGTCTTAATGACACTTCTGTTTTTGCCATTATTGCTCGTTTGGGACGGATATTTTCTTTGTGTATTTTCGTGGCATCTCTAGCTTATTTGCTTTATTTTTGATCGGTGGAGTACTCATTTTTGAGCTTATACGTTGGTCTTGGTTCAGATTCCGTCCGTAGTGATCCTGACAACGTGTATAGCTTTTTTATATTTATTTGTTTATATTTTGATTGTATATATCCGTTTAAGCATGTTCTTACTAATTAATGAATGATAAATGGGTAGATTCATGTGTGCATGCCCTGTTTTTAGTTGTTTTGGCTTAAGTTTTACTAGTCTTTGTATTGAACCGAGAAGTTACCGATATCAAGCTACAGTTTATTACTTGTAGATTAGCTCAAGGCCTCAAAAAAGTTTGCGTGGTGGAATCTTTTAAATCCCCATTCACACTGGTTGTGAAGTTGTGACTTTAGATCATAAATCTCTTTGAGATCGATCTTGGTATAGAGAGCTACTAATAAGTGCAAAATATATTGTTTGATTTTTTGAAGGTTTTGTGGATGTTGATTCTGGATTTTTGTTATGTGGGCTACTAATAAATCCCATCCGTAGTTAATTTTAGTTGTATCGATGTTATTTGGATGATTGTAGTGTTATGAGACTCAAACCCAAAACTTATTGATGCTAGACAGGGTTAAAACCAAAGGCCTGTTCATATAAGTTACGTAATGTTGAGTTGGAGTTAAAAGAATGTTAGTAGTTTAAAGGGTGGAAAATCTAACATAAATAAGCCCAAACCATGATTTAGTTATTTTGTACCTTATCTGGGATTTGGTCCGGGTATATATTATATGATTTTTCTTTGATCATTCGTGTCTATGTCAATTTTAGACATGCTGTATGGCAATGATTGATGTTTAGAATTTTCCTTAATCAAGGAAACACTTCTTTTCATAGGAAGCATTATAACCTGTTCTGGTTAGTTATGTTTACTTTGCTTCATAGACTAACCCTCTGACCGTAAACCTATCCTGCAATTCTGAAAGTTGTAAGCTCCACACAATACTCTGTTTTGTGATGATTAGGATAACTAATTTTGGTTCTCGAGTTGTATGGTTGAATTTTAAGCACTCTCATGAATCCTGAACCACCAATACTGAACTGAACGTCTTTTCTTATTCCTTGAATACGTGTATCTGAGTGGTAATTTGTAGTAGCTATGAAACGCGTGACTGTATTATGTGATTTGAGTTGCTAACCTGAAATACAATAAACCTGATAGTCAATGGAGGAGATGCATAGTTTGTACGAAATAAATAAGGTTGTGTGCTTAGAATCATATCAGTACATCCTAAACCTTTCTTGTCGTGTAGGATCACTTGTCTAGTCGTCTTGACTCATTATCTTTGAATGCTGAATTTAAGACTGTTTTATATTTCATAATCGTTTAGTTTGTATTTCTCTGTGCTCTTATTCAAGACAATCGTGATTATAACCATGAATTCTATTGTTTGTTTCTGTTCCTTGCATAATTTGTATTGTTTTGTGTTCTTGTTCAGGACCATCACTATATGTGGCTCATGGCTGTCTGCAACAGTCTACAAAACGATTCTACCTAAGTTTGAACCAACGTCATCCAAATGCCTTTTTACTGCCATATTTGTTCCAGTAGCAAAAAGCTTGGGGTGTGTTTGGAATGGAAGATATCGTTTCCTCTTGGTTTTCCAACAATCTGATGTTATATTCCAAATAAATCAAGGCTTCAAGACTGCTACCACTATGCACATGCAGGCCTGGCATATATATCAGAATGATCATGACATTGTTGTTTGCTAGGTAAAGATGTGTTTCAGGTATATCATTGTAGGATCATTGGAAACTAGGTTTTGTTTTTACTGTTTGATCTCGCATTCTTAGTATATATATAGGGTCTTCTATCTAGTTAGTCACTTATGTCCAAGCTGTTCCAAAAAAAGTTACTTATGTCCACGGAACATATCCCAAATATCTTACCAGGATTTTGTAACGATTTACTTGCTGCCTTAATTATCAAGGCACTTGCATGTCGAAAAGCTAATTGCATGCTAAAAAATATTTCCATTTGTTTATGGCCTGGTGAAACATACAAATCACATGTAATTTGAGATGCAAACTTGATATTTTGAAGTTGATAAGTCAACGGAACAGTTGTGATTTGTTCAAGTGAAGTCACCAGTTCTGATAACATTTCCTATATCCATTCCTGCAAACCTGAAAATAAGTAAAATTATGATAAATTGTTAGTCTTTAGTCTTAGGGATCAGTTATCTCAATTTGGTGTATGACCCGATGAAGTTTATGTCTAGATAAGCTTCCCTCAATCCCCGTTTGTTTTTCAAATAGTGAGCTTCTGTACTTTTAATTTGGCTTTTAGGGGGTGTTTGGGATTGCTTATTTTAATGTTGTTACCCTATAAGTTTTGGTCGGAATGATGTAAATGAAAACAAACACATAGTCAAGTGACCTATAAGTTTGTTTCATTAAATGGGTGGCCTATATGAAAAAAAATTAAAACATGGGTGGCCTCTAGATAAGTTTTTTTTTTGGGTGAAAAAGGTGAACTATATATTAACTTTCCAAAATATTACACCAAATAGGAAAATGGATTGGACATTACCCAAACCATATTATACTACTAACATATACAACTGGAAATACAACAAAGAAAAAAACATAGAAACTAGATCCATCCGATATCATATACCATTAGCCCTAATCTCTGATGACAAAGGGGATCATATCTCTGCTGCAGCTATACCACTCAGCAGATCAAGTAATCCAACAGAGATCACCTTGACCTTTTTCACCCAACCATAACCTCATGATTACATCCACCTTGAGATATCAATATAAAGCATTCAACCATCATCCACAATACCTTATATGATCAACTCAAGGGGCAGTTTCATGTAGATTATAGCACCCATTGCTCATCAGAAAGGGGCTCTACCCATATTGGCTACATTTCCTAAATTAGAGAAGTTGAAGCTAAGCTAGCAGCAACAACCTCACTAGCCTAGCCAAAACAAACAGCTGAAAAAGGCATCACCGAGGAACACACACCCTTTACTGAGACTACCCATTACCTCCTGTGATAGCATAATGTAAGGACCAAGTAAGATCATCTTGCACTCCTCACTATTCCTTACAACTTATGTTATCCTCCTAGTTCATTCTACCCTACACACAGAGGAAACCTACTTTATGACCAAACACCTACTTAGAGTCCGAAAATCAACCTGTGGATACTTATCATTACCTAACCAAGGCCAAATGACAAGAATCACAAGCTAATTAAGGACTGTAAATAGAGAAGGTCAAGATACAAGGCCATCTGCTGTGAATTAACTCAAATTTCCTCTGTTTCATATTGAAACATAGGAAATAAGGATAGAACCTTTTTAGAATTGCAGATTTTTCTTGAACCTAGATTCTGCTGTTTTAAAGCTGGATTGAGCTTTAAAAAATTGATGATAACCGGTGTTTGGCATAACACTGTATTCCCAGGCAGGAAACTACATTATGGCAACTTCAACTAGAATCAATAGAGATCAAAATGCAGAACTGTTACATACAACTTCACAATGCAGCATAAAGATCAACTATAGAGACCACTCAAAATTGCCAAGGTACTAGCCATCTGCCTATACCCATTTTCTGATCCAAACACCTCTGTATTAGAGCCACATAACCATGAGCATAACACAAAGGGATGTTCCAATTATTAAGCACTCTTCTAACAGTTGTAGAATTCTTCAATCTTAGACTTAATCTTCCATTTCAATTCATCTTTAATGCAATTTGTCACAATTTCCTCAGTCCTCTGAATATTTTGGAATAACCTCAAGTTTCTTTCACTCCAAATGTTGTAAACACAGGCTGCAATACCAATCTTCCCCAAGACACTGATAACACTGTTATTGTTCATTTCACTCCAAAGTTATTCAGTGCTTAGTTTGATTTAAGATTCTCTCATTTCCTAAACCGCATGAATATCACTTTCTTTTTTGTTTGCAATTCTATCTTTCTTCTGTGTCCCTTTGTGACATACATGAATAAGATCATATATTCTAATTTCTAATACTAAATTTTTTCCGTAATATAATATTTCCTTTTCTGCTGCCTTTAGAGTGCCTTAGGAACCAGAAATCGACACCTCCCCACAACCATTATCGCTCCATGTGCACGTGACTGCAACTCACATAGATGTGCTACAACTTGATGTTTCCACTGTTCTAGCTAGCTAGAATGTGTAACTGCACGTTAGGAGAACACACAGGTATGCAATAGGAAGCAGGGACCTTTTGATGATGACAAACTACTCGAAGCTGGTTTGAAATATTGTAGTGATGTTCCCACAATTATGATGTTCCACAGTTCTTGGACCAGTCTTGATTTTTTAGCATTATATATAGTTGTAAGCAGATTCTATTAAGCCTGGGTTTGGAATCATTGGGTAGGTTGGGCCTTAGTGTTTTTGGGCTTGTGATCATAAGCTGGTTTGGGCCATGAATTTAAGCAGCCTCCCAATTCACTACTCTTATTCATCCATTATTATCTCATTTAATGTTCATATGAGTAACATAATCTGGATTTATATTAATCCTTTCTCTTCTCAAAATTAAAGCGTAAAGGAGAGCTTTTGTGAAGATTACAAACCGGTCGAACTGTAGAAGTAGTGTAGAACTCGAAGTCAATGAATTTGTGGGGTCTTATTTTACTAAGTACATGTTAAGGGGGCCCTCCTAATGTATAAAAAAATGCCCGACAATACATATTTTATTTATTCAACGAGTTCGATATGCGGGGGTTTAGCTTTTAAGGATCGACCAAGCGGCCACCCACCAACTCATGCAAATATGTAACAAATTTATCAGCCTCCAGTCCTCCACTTATAACTCCCTTCCAAAATGATGTGTTATCCGAGCATGTTTCATTCTTCAGCTAGCAAGGCCTTTTTCTCCCAATGTCTCGCAACACTCTCCCAGTCTCCCACATGTTCAATACAACAGTATAACACTAGCAGAAATACGGCGTATTGTTCAATGTCTTGGCCGCCTGTGGATTATAATAATACATCACGCGTTAGCTGAAATAAAGTCATAGGGGAAAACTGGGTTCCCATTTTAAACACACCCTAAGATCATCATGTTTAATTTGTTTCCAGTGATTATACTGCAATTTTGAAGGAGTCAACTCTTTCACATGTTTGCTTCACACAACCCGAAATTGTACACAGTGGAACTCAATAATATATTGCTGTTACAACTAGCTGCTACCCACAAGGCACGGATCAAACTTATGAACTGATATAACGCAGTTTACATGATTTACTTAGCTCAATATCTCATGATTCAACTTGGGTTTTAGTTTGTTGGAAAGAGAGAACAGTTTGCAATTCATTTAGGGTTGTTTACACCTTGCCATTAATTTAAACAATCTTTGTAATTATTTAATTCGTTTCTAATAAGAATTAACCACTGAATATAGTTTACTGTTTTTCTACGTTTATCTTTGTTAAAGTAAATCATGACATAGTTAGCATAGTTTAATGAACCTCTTTCAATACAAACAAAGGAACAACAAACATACATATCATTCAAGTTTTGATTAACGTAGCAGGTTATATATATCGTGATCTAATGAAAAATGATATATAAAAGACAAAAGAGTGAATCCAAACATACTACCGTAACTAGGAACCATCTTTCCTAAACAAGAGTCAAGAGCCTAGACAAAAGCAGGACCGGCATAGAAATTAACTGTTCAGTTCTGGAGCTGAGTGATACATGGTTTTCTACTATCCTATTGGTTCTCTTTCTTTCTGACTGGCTAGGATTGACGTAAATGTGCGGGGCCTTTGGTCACAACTGCAGGAAAATGAAGAATATCTCCCCACATATATAATAGAGGAACATGCTGAGTCACATATGCCACATGGCAAGCTTAAATGCCAGCATGGCAAGAATTAATTACGTGGCAATGCCACCTATTTTTTTACACACTCTTCACACAGAAACACAACCAAGAACACACACCATTCACAACCGAAACTCCCAATCCTGATCTTCAGCAACACAATCAATTCAATTTGTATTGCCCAAAATTAACCTACACATACGTTTCATCTCACACACTCTCCATTCATTATCTCAAACCTACACCATCCGATTCCATTTTTGATGAACCGTTAATCAATTTAAAGTCCAGATTTATAACCACAAAATCACCAAAACATATATTGTTTTAACCCATAATTTATTATTCAAAGGAATAATGAATTTTTAATCACAGATCCGCAGAGATCCGCAGGTAATTTTTTTTTTTAATTTTTTTTATTGAATCGGATTATGTCTGCCAATCAGTTTCAAGTTATGATGAATTAGGAATGATTTTTTTTTGTTTCAAATTCATTATTTATTTATTAAGATTTTGTATGATGAATTTGGGATTATTTTCAGATCAAATTTGATTATTGAAATCAACCATTACTCGATATGAAGGTGACTTTTTCTATCCAGTTTTTTTTTTTTTTTCTTTTTTTTTCTTTTTTTTCAATTATATATTTTCATCTACAAATAAAGTAATTGAAAAAAGTTGTACATGATAATATATAATTATGGTTTCGGTTTTTGATAGAATGCGTTCAACAGGAAGACCTTAAAGAGTTTGATGAATTTGTATACCAAGTGTAACTATTGTAGAGTATGGATGATGATATTAAGGGTTTATTGCAGCCTTGCAGGTACTGAAAATTGAGAGCAAAAGTGTGAAGGCACTCTACCGAAGGGCTCAATCCTATATCATTTGGTTAACCTGGGCCTGGCGGAACTTGACATAAAAAAGCACTTGAGATAGACCACGATAATAGGTAGAAAATTGTGTTTTTTGTTGCCTTATGATCTTTGTGGGATTGTGCACCCTATTGACATGTTTATGTTTTTGTTCGTGGTGATCGGAGATGTGAAGCTGGAGTACAAAGTGTTGAAGGAGAAGATGAAAGAATACAACAAGAAGGATGCTAAATTCTCGAGAACATGTTTGCTAAGCTATTAGCAATTGATTCTAAAGTAAGTTACTTATTTGTTTTAAATTTTGGTTGTGTGTGGTTTCATGATTCTAAACGTGGTTTATATTTTGTGCATAAGACAGCTCCAAAGGTGGTAGAATCGATGATCATTGACAGCAAGGCATAATGAGTATAAGGTTCTGAGGATCTTCATGTAAGTGTCTGTTTGAATACAAGGCTGTCGTGATTGTTGCACATAAGCATAATGTATTTGATTTTCGTTTACAGTGTGGATATACTAATTTAAATTGATGTTAACGGAGATTACGAGTTTAAAGATTCATGCATTAAATTAAAATTAATCAGTACCCATTAACTCAAACATTGACAAATATATTGGGTACGATGTTTGTCCACCTGTTGAGGTTAAAGAAACCCCCCAAGTTTATCTGCTGTAGGTCGCAATTTCGACCCATTAACCCTTGCATCTGTAAAACATCCAACAACAAGAACAGTCCATTTCAAGATGCAAGAAATGGGTTTTGGGTAGAAAAAGTAACTGAAAAGAATGAAATCAATAAGTACTTAGTAGTATGTTTAAGTACTTAGTATATTAAATTGATATCACAAAAGGAAAAATTCTGATGAAATAAAAAAAAAATAATGACAATGGATGCTTGCGAGTAGAATGAATAGTTAGTAATGTACTGTAGCATTCGAACCGCAGCAGATCAGTGTTTTAACTCAAGGATTTAAATCAAAATATCCAAAACATAAATGATTTTTAAATCAGAAGTTTAAGCTTTTCAATTGGTTCACAGTAAAGTTATTTCTTTTGCAAAAGGTTCTCAGTTATGGAAAGTGGAATATATGTATAAACGAAACTAGGGAGATTGACTGTCCACATGTCCCGCTTCATGGAAAATAAGTGGGAAAAGAATGTTTAGACAGCGGCCTGTTCAGGAGTGTCAGTGCATACCGGGAGACGTGACTAATACATGATGATTTACTTTACATGACAGTGTAGCATATTATCAGATTGGCCTTTAAAATCTATTGTATGATTGTATCTATAAACAGCCCCTTATGGATAATCAGAGACCACAATGAATAAACAAGCATATATATAAATTCAGAGACGATGAATGTAGTAATGCAAACATTATTGCATTTCCTATAAGATCCTATAAGATGCACGGGCATTGGCTGGTATTACCTTTACCCTTCTTCTCTTAATTTTCATTTAATTTTGATATATGATATTAGTTTGCATCTTTTGATAAGATAAACGAACACGATAAGAGAAAATATGCCATAGGGGAAAGATAGATTGTACACGAATCCTAGATTCATTACTCCAATTCAACTTTTTTCGCAGGACCAGACCTTAAAATCAATGTTTTCGGGTCACCAAAATGGGTGTTTATGAAAGTCTAGATACCAAAACTTTTTTCATGTAAACAAAGTAAATGAGTAATCATAATGCGTATGCATCTACGCAAGTTTACTTTCTGATAAAGGGTCAATCGTTTTTAGGTTTTGAAGAATGGAATAGAAGTGAAGCTGCAAAGGAATGCTTTGAGTGTTCTTGAACCCCCCACGGGTCAAGAAGAATATGGTGAGGTTGACTTTGATAATTCTAGTTGTGGCTCTGATGATGGTGAAAAGGACAATTTCTTCGGTGAGTTTGTTCAAAAAATTATTCAATCGGTACATTTGGAGACATTGACCAGCTTTAACTTTATTGATGCTTATGTTGGCAGCTGCTCCTATGGAGTTCAACAAACCAAGCAAGCCCAGGGTTCGGTTAACAAGACCGCGGGGTCCATCCATCTCAACCAAACCTATGAATCGAAGTATACGCGAAGAAGCTCAATCAAATATCTATCCGTGCTATTCGGTAAGTGGAAACTCTTGGAAACGCAATTATTTGACATGTAACACAACTAAGATGCACATTTAACTTTTGAGGCCAAGCATATACAATTTTAACTTTCTCATTTGATCAATTATTGGTTCTCCTTATAAAATTCAGTAAGGAAACTTGCGTAGATGCATACATGATATTGATTTCATGTTTCAGGGAAACATTCATACTAATCGTAGTCGATGTACTTTTTTAAAGCATGTTTGATCTGAAAGTATGTTAATTTTGATGTTATCATGTTTTATAGGCAACAAAGCTTCAACGAAGTCGGCTTCAGAGACATTTTTGAGAAAGTTAAGGTAATGTCGTATTTGTTTCAATTTGTTAATACTTTGGTTAAATGTTTGGCTTAGATTTTAGTTAACACTTTATATCTGTGCATTTTAGACTGTTACGTAAGCGTTATCGTATACTTGAAACATGGTTTGACCTAACTATACGCATTCTATTCACTCTTATATTTTTGTTTTTAGAATTAAGTATATTGTTAAAATCATGCTCTTATGCAGGGTTTCACGGGCAATGCTAACGGGAAAACAGTAAGTATTAGTGCTGCGCAAACAATCAGAACTCAACTCTTAGATAAGTGACCTTGAAATAGATGGTACGATTCCTTAAACTTTAACTATTTTGTCTTCATACTTGCTGTTATAAAGATTACTGTTTTTCAAAATTTGAATTCAGAATTAAGTGTGTTGTTAAAACTATGCTCTTATGCAGGTTTTCACAAGAAGTAGGTCAGCACTACAAGGTTCGTGTGAAAAAACTTGCAAGAGGACCTTACTGTTTAAGGTACTCGCTACTGACAGAAAAGAAACCGCTGGCAAAGTTAGAGTAGACCATCACTACTGACAAAAACTTGCAAGAGGACCTTATGCAGGTTTTCAAATGAAGTTTTTGCACTTTCATGTATCAGGCCATTCTTAAGTTTCAATATTCAAGCCATGTTTTGGCCAAAAGCCTTTTTTTCGCACATCCCAATCAAAAAGTGATCTTTAAATTGGTTTGAAAGTAGAGACACACTGTATTTTCACAATTTGTACTTGATGACCTTTTTAGAGTTTACACACATCCATTCAAGAATCATCATTTGCTTATATGTAAGTATTATGGCTTGATACTTGATACTTTGCGTCTAAAGATATCTTATTGTGAGTAGCATCGAAAGATACCATATCCTTAGTTTTGCTTTTTTTCATGCTGGATAGTTTTGCTTAAATGCATATACAGTTTTGCATTTTCTTGGTTGATAATATTTTCTAAATGGGTCATTTTAGAGTTGGAAGTCCAAGTAAGATTGGTCCTTTAAAACAGCATTGGTTATGAGATAGCAAATGAGGTTGCCACTCCAAATTTTCTACTACGTATTAAATTAGCGGAATTGATATTTGACAAAATAAATTTACTTGCTAAAGAAATTGTTGTTTAAGTTGTTCAGCCCTTTGTCATGCATATTTTGTTCATCACTTCATAGGAGTTTCATCAGATAGTACCTCTACTAATATTGTAAATTTGCTTTTAAGGTGGAGTCTTTCAAGTTATAGAAACAAAAGAAAGTACCTCTACTAATATTGTAAATTTTCTTCAGATAGTACCTCTACTAATATTGTAAATTTGCTTTTAAGACTGTTTGGTATTGTGCTTTGAAAGCTAAAGTGCAATATCGAGTTGAACAAGTATACTATTTAATTTGGATGCAGTTTTTTTAGTTGAAGTTATCTTAAGAAGATAATTAATAGTTATTTGAAGTTATGAAACTATGATAATCATATACTTAGTAGAAAATTAACTTTACATGACGAACAACCCCTAATCAGTTTGGTAAAATTCTCTGGATACTAGAAAACTTATATTCTGAAATCTTATGGTCAACGAATGAGCGGATTGTTCATTCCTTTCTCAATAAATGAATAGTTAAACCGTTATGTGTACAAGGTAGGTTATTTAAGCTACATTTTTTCATGATAGTCGAAAGCCTAATTTGATTTTAGATATTAATTGCGATATCAAACAGATGGAACTGTAGACAATGTCTTACTCATCTGATAACTTAATACTAATGACAATGGTGTGTCATGGTTGTGTTGTTTCCAGGAGTGGAAGAGATAGAAATAGACGTGGAGATGCCAAATGTTGTGGTGAAAGGCTTCTTACGAAACTGATCTTGAAGATGTAAAGGTAAAAAAAATATATATGGTTCAAATAAAAAATGGCTAAAAGTGTACTTCTAAGATTTAAATGGGTCATGTTCCAAGACTAAGCAATTGTCCAGGATTGATTATTTAAGTGGCAAGACTTAACAATAGTACCTCATATATCTCAACCCTTAAAATTTGTATTTTATCCCCTTCTGTAAACTGAGGTAGATTTTTCTCGGTCACTGCCAACCATGGCACTATTGCTGCAAATCCTTTCATTGTGACACGCTGCCCAGCGCAACTGAAGAATTATCCACCAACAGTGAACTCAATCTTTGTCCTATTAAAAAATTATACCCGTTAGAAATGATACCATTCAGTCATAGACCATAAAGAATTGCTCAACCACACTACAAGCATGATAGGCACTGTAAATGTAGAATATCTCATTAAAAGTATATATTCGTGACTTGGTGTCTATATTGAGGTTAATAAGATTTTTCATTTGTCTGTTTTGCAGTCGAAGGTCGCGTCTTCTGGGCTTCTTTTGTTGGTATGTTGTTTGTTTGTTGATTAATTGTGATTGATGTTGTACTAATGTGATAATTAGGGGGTGTTTGGAATTAGCTTACTATCGGGGCTGATGAGCTTATTTGAGTTTGCAAAAGCTTATTAGCCTCGGTTTTTTTTTAATACAACTTGAACTTATGGCTTATTTAAGTCCATAACTCAATTTAATAAGCTCATAAGCAGGAAAAACAACGGGCTTATTAGCTTTTCATAAAAACCCATAAGCCCGGAAAATAAGCTAATCCAGACACCCCCGATGTATATGGAAGATGGTTATGGTGTTTGTTGATTGATTGTGTTTGATTATTGTTTGTTTAGAGGTAGTGTTTAGCTATTGGGTCGATTTGAATAATTTATCTCCAACAAGCGAAATGGGTAAATTTTATATAGATACAAAGGAAACGGGCCAGTCAGGTCATATGACTCAAAAGTCATCTAAAGTATTCTCTAAAACTTTAAACACGCGTTAATCCTATTACTAAAAAACATGGACATATATAGTGTTGACCTAACTACCTGTTTGCAGACTGTTTACTGATGGTGATGAAGGAAATGGGCCAGATAAGCCGCATGATCTTGTGCACCCGTTTCACCCAAACATGAAAATAAGTAGAGGAGTATTATCAGCTGAGTGTGTGGATGTTATGCAACAGTTTTTCCAATTAAGGAGAAAAAAGAAAGAAAAGGGAGCGGAAACTGAACTACCAACACAACCATCCTCTTCATCAATCCCCATCACACACCATCATCGTTTCTTACAGAAACTACAGCTCATGGCAAGATGCAGCTTCTCAAAATATACAACTCTTTAAACTTTGTTGGTACGTCTTTCTTATCTGTTTTATTTACTCGTGCATCTCATTTGAAGTTTTTGAGTAACCTTTCTATCATTTGAAATTAGTTGAGGTCAAGAACAAGTGTGTTAATCATAGTACCAGTATACCATATAATTTTGAAGTTTTAAATTTGTTTAAGCACCTGCTTAAAGTATAATATAAGGTAACATCATAATATAGAGTTTGATTCAGAATTTATTTACTTTTGCTTGACGATTGAGATCGGTCAATTTAGATAGCTAAGTTGTATGAAAAAAATTTGATGACATAGAACCACATAGAATGAGAAAAACCATGAACTCATCAAGCTAGCTAATAACTAATGGAACTTCATCAGGTAATACTGACACATGTACGCCCATTAATCATTTTGAAGTAACATAACATTTTGTATGACTATTTGCCTATCACGACAGTAGTTTATAAGATGTTCATGCCATCTCTCCACTAATTCTTCCATCCATATGTGGTAGTAGGAAGGGAAACAAAAAGAATATATGTATATGTATTAGAATTGGTATCTTAGGTTAAAGTTCAGATTCTTATTATTAGTGTGAGTAATATTATTATGTCCAACATAATGAAATTACTCACATTTATATGAAATATTGATTCTGTAGCAACGTTTCTTTACATAGTTACCTATTTCTTATACGATGACCTTTTTCTGGAACTTATTGCATTTGTGGAGCACATAAACTAAGCTACTCATTAATATAGAGATGTGATAAGTTTGTATGCTTGGGATGCGACATGATAAGTTCCAGTATCCAAAAAACAGCAAAATGTTTTCGGGGCTAAAATGTTTGCACTTGGAGTTGTGGTTAAGGTTCCAATACCTAAACAAACATAAAAAAACAAGTGTTAAAAGACACCGCGGCAAGCAAAACACAAGGCTTATATGGATTGTTTGATGTGGAAGCAAGTACCTAACTATTTGTATGTTTCATTATAACTGTTGTATGTTATACTATAGACATTGTTATAATTTGCAGATAAGGAAATTTCCAAGACAAAACGAAGCAGCAACTGTGAGGGAAGAAGTGGAGTTGATTTCAATGATTGCGGAAAAAATAATTTTGCTACGATGTCTATAGGAATGATTGGATTAAAATTTGATTTGTCTTGGGTGTTATAAATGTTTATTTTTATATTAAACTAATGATATGCTTAAAATTTAGTTGGTTGCCCCGTTTAACTAAAACTTGCAAACTCATGAAGTATTGCTTTTGTATGGAATAGTTAAATGTGTTGAAACATTATAACTACTTGCTCTAATACTATTATCCTCATAGCATATATACATTAATATTTCAACATAACATAGTATCATATTATCAATCCATTAGAACCATTCACATCCATCATTTAAGGGAAAATATTTATACGACTTACTATTGAAACATTTATATCAAATTTATTATAACCAAACTTAAATTAAATTAATAATATTTACCAATTTACATGAAACTAGCCCGGCCATCGGCCGGGTCATGAGACTAGTATTATTATATGAAAGATCAAATGAAGACTATATATAGCAAGATGAAAACAAAGAACATAAAAATTACAACATAGGTTACAACGGTCTCACTAATCTATACATATATATGAGACTACACATGCCACATCACTAATGCTTACTAGGCATTTTAATGTTGACATGGTGCTTCTATGATGAGGTGGAAATGCCACCACAGACTACATCCGTTACATTATAAAAAATAGTAAATTACAATCGTCGTCTTGTGGTTTGCGCTGACCGAGGTTTCGTCCTTCGACAAAAGAAGTTGCACCGTCTGCCTTAAGTAGGAAACGCATGCACTGCTCGTCCTCCATCCATCCTGGGCCCACCAATTCCCACTAACGATAGTTAAGTCACTTAACCCATGAGGGTAAAATAGTAATTTATTTTTTTTCTCACCCATCTTCAATCATCACCACCTACCACTACTTATTCATTTTCTGCTTCCCACATTCATTCTGCTTCTCTCTCCTATTAAACATCAACTCACCCTCATTCTGCTTCTCTCTCCGAATATTCTCTCTTCAAAAGATAAAAAACATCTCATTCTTTTTTATCTTCATCTCTACCTATACATATTTTTCATAAAATCAAAATAAAAATCACAAAATCATTTTCATCTCTATCATTTACAACAAAATCACTAAATAACAAAACACTAATTTCTATACAATAAAAATCTTGTAGCCACAACCATTCTTACATACACCACCTGCCACCATCATCACCTCCATCATTATCAAATAAACTATGTGTTTGTGTTTTAATTTTTGCGCTAAACTCACAACCATACCCACAAACCTACCTCACCGTATAAAACCACCATCACCACAAATAAACTCCAAATAATAATCAATTAATGTGTTGGTGCTTATGTAAGTGGGTCGAATCAGGTGGATGAAAAACGCAATAGAATAAGGCAATGGTGCACATGGTGGTGATGAGATGGTGATTGTGGTGTCGTGGGTTTTAACCTACCTTTGTTTAAAACACAAAAAGAGAACCGGTGGTGGCGTTGTGGTGAGGTGGTGGTGGCACGTGAGTGTATACCAAGAGGTGGGGGAGGGTTTTTAGGCGCGTGACCTAGTGGATCGGAAAGAGGGGAGAGTGGGGAGTGTTTTGAGGTGGGTGGTGTAGTGTGGTAGGCGGCGGTGTGGCGGTGGTGGTGGTTTAAGGTGGTCGACGGCTAGGTTAAAGAGAGAGAGAGAAATGGTGATGATGATGATGTGTGTTTTATGTTTGTGTGTGTGTGGTAAGTGGTGATATACCACTTTGGACGATTTATGTAATTTTTACTTTAAAAATTGGTATAATTTCAAACGTTATGAACTAGAACATGTGTGTTTTATGTTTATTTATTAGTGATTAAATTGGGGAAGAAGAAGATGGGGTAGATGGGGGTAATAAATGCTAGTTGCTAGGGAAATGACGGATATACCCCTTTAAAAACCTTAGTTAACGGACGTTAGTGGGAGTTGGTAGGCCCAGTTGGATGGAGGGACGAACGGTAACGCAAACCACAAGGACGAACGGTGTAATTTACTCTAAATTTTTTTTTTGTAGCAGCCAAGAATCGAACATGGGTCTCAATATTCACAACCTTACGCCTTAACCACTGAGGCAATCTACATATTTGTGTCTCATCTTCTACTTCCAAACTAATAAACTTCAGTTTGTACTCATATATGCAGCTTTTACACAAAAATTCAATGCCAGTCAAATGTGATTCATAACCTCCCCTTTTCATTCGCTGCACATTCCAAAATCTTATCAAATCAGAATAATCATCAAATCAATTCAACTGTGAATCCGGGGTTTGATTATATGATTTTCAAAATCATGACAGAAAATCACGGAGTATTTGAATTTCACAATCATAATCATATTAACAAAAAAAAACCCCTAAATCCATGATCCAACCTAATCGATTTCACTAGTAGTCGGGTAAGATCTCATTTGTCAATTCGTGAGTAATTCTGTATTCTGTAGTTGTTTCTATTTTGGAATTCATTAGTGTTTCGATTATTAGGTTTTCTTTTAGTTTAATGGTTGCATTGATCCAAAGCACTGCTACAACTGAATCAGGTATAATATTTTTTTTCTATTTTGTGTTAATTTATGTGTTTATATCTTGAATTTGTTTGTTGTACAAGATGATTTTGTTTGCTGGCATTTTGTTTTGTATGGTACAAGTCACATTCTTTTAGGAACAACAATCTTACAATTGAATATATATTAAAATAGGTTGAATTTCGATGGTGTATGCAGGTTTGGTTTTCATCTCCCGCTAAACCCATTATCATACATGACCTTGGTCTTTCCTTGGAAGAGGTAATATCATATGTAAAATACTATGTTGTGATAAATTATTGTTGATAATTATGACTAAAATTATCATCTCCTTATTCATGTAAGTTGTTAATACATCCTTTTGGAAAATTGCATACTTTTAAAAATAATGTAATTACTTGGTGTAATGGTGTTTGTTTCATCGTAGTAAAAGTTAACTTGCATTTTCCCACTAAAATGAGCAAGAGAATGTGCATTTTTAGAGCTATAAAGTGGAAAAATTCGTTGTCATTCTTTTTATAGTTTTAAACCGCAAACATCCATTGTTGCTTCGTTTCTTCGTGTAACCTTGAAGGTAAAAATAAACAGCACATTGGTATCGAAGACCTCACTTACCTACTAGATGACAGCAAGCGCACAGAAAAGGTTCAGGCCGGTAAGTTTTAGTCACCATCATCTAAAATTTTGTCATTGCTTTACATGCTCTCTGTTCTAAAATAATAACAAAGTAAATAACAACTTATTCAAAATCTGATACTATCTCAGTTTTGGTTTTTGAAAAGTGCAAAGGTTTTATTTCAGGATAGTTAATTTGGGAAAAGCAATCAAATTAGTTGGCCCTCGGTTGTGGTTCTAGAATACTCGAGAGGGTGGAAGTAGTCAGGGATAAATGCGATGGCGGTGAGGTGTTGTGACAATTCATGGTGAGTTGTGGTATATGTGTTTCGCAAAACTCAGACATAATCCTTTTGGACAAAGGAATTTGCAAAAAGTCGTGTTGCAAGCGGCTTTATCTCGTAATATGGTTATTGACCCGTATCACGACGTTATAATGTTATCCGCCTAATTGAAGGTGCAAATGAACGCGAAGCGGAACCTCAGTAGTGGTCTACATGAAATGATAGATGTAAGCATTCAATGGCCCAAGGTAATTCAGTTAATTATTTTTTATGTTTTCTGGGAACTAATTTTGTATGCAAGTGGTATTCGATTACTCATACATTCTCTATTGATCCAGTTCAACGACTTGCAGGCATGTTACATGAAGAAGCGCAGATGCAAAGAGAAAGTTATCGTCCAGGACTCAAGGATTTTCACGAGTTCATTGTATTCAGCCTCATGATGTTAAACAGGCAGTTCATGGGTTGACACTTGACAACCAATGCCAATTTTGCATATTATTTCTCTAAGCGCCGGACTTAAGGTTAGATCATCAAACGAGACATACTTATTTACAACAACAAAAGCAAAGTAATAAAATGCTTACTAAACTAAACTTCTACAGGCTCTGCTCAGGATTTATGAAGAACATAAACATCAACCAAACAGTCAAGAGCATTGCTTGATCGGAAATGTATTTTTCTTGTATACAACGTTTTTAGTGCTTCTATACTTGCCTTAGCATCATTTACCTTACTTTTCCAGAGTGAGTGCTTCATCTACCTTACGTTTTTAGTGCTTCTTATTTTTCTTTCTTATACATAATCTAGAATTCCACAAGTGGAGGAACACCATGACCAATAGGCCACACCAAGAAAACGAATCAAGTGGCCCCAATCAAACTGACCCATCAATTGCCCCCACCACCAAACTCCTACGACACCGTCCGGACTGCTTTTGCATAGTCTGCAGTCAAGCTCCACTTGGAAAAGGCAAACACGATCCGAACCGCACTTGGAATGTTTGCATGTCTGTCAAACGCAGATTTAAAACTCTTCTTTAACTGGAGTCAATACTATCGACCATCTTTCAACTATTAATGATTAAAATTAAAAATAGTAAAAGTAAAAAATTCTCGGGCCAATAACATGGATAGAACTTATACATTCTTTTTAACGACATATTCAAAGGTTTGTAATTATACATTTGATAAACTATGAAAGAGATGTTTGTTGTTACTCAGTCTCACCTTCCAACTATGTTTTGGCTATTATTTTACTGAATATTCATATACTCATGTTTGAGGACCTCAAAAATACTCCGGTCATTGAAGATTCAAAAACTGTTGATAACATATTATTGTTCAAGTCATGACTTATTTAGTTTAAGTTATTTAAATCTTTGTGGATATGTTGGCAGTATATTTTATGAGCGGTGGTGGAAGCATGTTGTTTCTCAAAGCTACATCAACCAATTGGGCAGAGATGCTTGAGATATACCAAAAAATGCACATTTGGCATTCCAACGTTCTATAGCAGTGACGTTGTTCATAGCAATAAAAATGTCAGCGAGCCTATTGTTTTCCCTCACAATGTTGGCCTTGGTGCTACCAGGTTAGTGTTTCTTTTGAGTTTCGACTATAGACTAAACATAGTATTGGGATATTTAAAAGTCTTAAAGACTTGGAGGGTCTTAAAGCTTTGAATATCATAGAGATGTGTTGATTAATGGTCGTGATAACAATACTTATCATCAACCTTGCAAACTCTAATAAAGAAACTGTTTTTGCAAATTTTTCTTGAAACAAAATGAGTGCTTCTTTTAGTTAACTAGAAATTCAATGATGTTGAAAAAAAGAGTTTCGTGAAGTAAATGGCAAGATTGAATGGAAGTCTCTTTTGTTTAGGTAATTTTAAGTGACAAGTTCTTTAGTAGTATACATTACTTAATTTTAGAAACAAATTTTTTAATGAATGGGCCATTCTTAAAGAAGTTATATAAAAAATGAAGAAAAAGTGTATCCTCGTGTAACAACAATGTAATGAATGGGCATGTGTACATAAGAGTGGCGGATTCCACAAAGAAAATTAAAACGATCTCAAATAACAATGCTAATAGTTTATCATCATGCATGTTGTCTTACTCTTTAATTTTCATATAAAAAAAATGTCATTTCAAAGATACAAATTTTCATATTGTACAACTGTCCATGCCTTTCTTAGATATGATCATATGAATGCTCTCTATATGGTTATACCTGAACATGAATTTTTCTCTAATAATAATTCTTCTCAACTTATTGGAGACCACATAATTTGACATTTGAATGTTTATTATGCACTTCTGTACTGAACATAGACCGTTTACCTACACACCCAACCAACAAGACCACTGGTACCATTTATAATTATGTGTAATATTAGTTTGGCTATTATTACTATTTAATTTTGTGTCATCGACTGTGTACCTCTATGTGTAATATTGGTCTATGTTTCCAGTTTCCAGTTTCAGCAATAAACAAATACTTCTGTGTACCATGTTTTAGTTTTAGACAAAAAGCTGAGAAAGGTATAACATATGTCTAAACTAATTAAGTCATTTTTACCCTGGAAGGTGTACCTATGCGTATTACAAC
Source organism: Chrysanthemum lavandulifolium (assembly GCA_022545495.1). NCBI lineage: Eukaryota > Viridiplantae > Streptophyta > Magnoliopsida > Asterales > Asteraceae > Chrysanthemum > Chrysanthemum lavandulifolium. The sequence goes on along the minus strand of CM040240.1, from coordinate 198,774,425 downwards.
CGATACTCTTGAAACAAAACATATTCAAATTTGCATGTGCTTAATTAATATTGGACTTATTTGTTTCCTTGATGATGTTGCAGACATTCAAAAAGGCAAGATTATCTAAGCTGGAAAAGAAAGGCGAATGAAGCCAAGGCAAGTACAGAAGCACTAAAAATGTTGTGTACACGTTTTGAAGGTTCTTTGTTGTGACAAAGACGGTGAATACACAAAGTATACAACAAACGTTATGTACGAAGAAGTTTTATTTCGTCTATTAATAAGTATCATATAATTTAGATGTTCTCATACATTTTCATTGTTCTTTACATATAATACATTAACACTGTCATTTTGTGTTCCAATTTTTGTGTCTAAGATATTTGTCACTATTCAATATTTATTTACGTCTGGGTAAACTTCGTCAAGTAATCTTATGAAGCTAGCCCGCCCATCCGGGCGGGCTATGAAGCTAGTGCCATATATATTATATACCAGTAAACCATCTTTTTGAAGTGACTGATGAAAGCATATGTCAAAGGTGGGACAAGATTTCTGCATGAACAGAACCATACATGAGAAACTGAAGATGCAGTGATTGCAGTCTATATATCAAAACTACGGTTTGTTTTAGTATATACAAAAAACAAGCCATATAATGAGAAACACGCCATCATATATCTATACTACTATATAAAACATTTAAGTTGCGGGCTCTACAAAAAATTAAGATAAGAAGTCAATCATCGAATGATGACGTGTGTCACTTCTAACTAAAAATAACAAAAAGGAGGAGTTTAACAAACTAAAATAAATAGCTCAAATAATTGGGTGACATGTCACTTCTTAACTAATTAATCACATTTATTTTTAAATTTAAATATCTTTTAATTGCTTAATTTTTTATGATCTAATTTCATCATATTTTTTAAAATTTTGTGCACTTTAATTCAACATCCATTTTGATATATTATTATGAGTTTTTAGTTTTTACATTTTTAGTATGTTTATTTTATTTTGATTCAAAATTCTATAACTTTAACCTTTATTTTAATCAATACAAACTTTATTTATCAAAATCATTTACTTTTGGGAAAATGTTTGACGGGAAAGAAATTGTGAATGTCTTTTTATATGCGGGAATAATGATGTCACGGAAAAGATACGGAAAACCCAAACAAATACATACAACTAACGCATATACATTTTGAGTGTTGTGAAATAAATTCACTAAGCTGGTAGGGAACTGCGAGAAGAGTTGGGTTAGCAATTCATTTACTATATTTATTATATAACTATACTAGCTAAAAGACCCGTAAAATTTACGGGTAATTTAAAGAGAGAGTTTAGACATTGTATAACGAATAATAACTAATGTTGATATACTATGCAATAAATTCAAAAAACGAAACAAATGAGTATCCCTGATAAAAGTGATAACTTGTTTGCAGACGATCGTAAATAGGTTTCATTATTTTTAGAGTGGAAAAATAAGTAAAGTATCAATTATACGATAAACAATTTGGTTTATAACTAATAAGATAAACTTTCATGTATCGTTTTCTCCAACTGGTAGATAGTGTTAGACCAAAGCTATCATGTCAACATCAAACACTTAAGTAGTACATGTTCACTTCATGAACACCTAAATATAAAATTTGTTGCTAAGAGTGTATGTAAATTAAATACTGATATAAAACTTGTCATTTATACAATAGTACATACATATTGATATTTGGATTTCTATGTTAGTTGTCATCATTGTAATTGTATCTTTCTCTTCGGTGCATTATGCCTAAACTTTCAACGCATATGGGTCAAATTTAAGCTTTGCGTAAATTAAAAAATGGGTCAATCTAATCCACCCAGTTACTTATACATGGGTTCATTTGGGCATGTTATATCTCTAACTGGTCAAATAATAAAAATAGACAAAAAGGAAAACAAAAAGACGGATCAATCAACCTAAATGGGTTGAAAGAAAGAAAGTTACCAAATAATTTTATTATGCATAGATACTCTTTGAAACCCGAATACCTAATAAAAACTTCAAAATTTCTGGACTAAGTTTTTTTAGGTCAACCACCTCACCCATTAACCCAAATCATCCGATTCCAGAGTAATTGAGTTTGCAACTTCTACCCTTTGAATATATAACCAGAGCATCCACAATGCATTAATTCATAAAAGACTTGATGCATTTATAACAATAAATGATAAAGTTGTTTTGTCTTGATACATTTATTACAATGTTTGCAAAGTAAAAAGCCTTTCCTTCAAATGCTTGGCACCAACCAAGTCTTTCTTTCAAGTCTTTCTTTCAAATCTTTCAAAAAGTCTTTCGATGCAATGGTAAAAAGCTTTTTCAAATAGTGAAAAGCTTTTCATCAAATGCCCTATTGCAGATGCTCTTTTGATATCTTGGTAGTAATTACATGTATTAGAACAACAATATACTAAATTTTAAAGATACAAAGGGGCACTTTGAGATTATCATTTTTCCCTGGTGAGGCTAGCACATCTCTTTATTTTTGAATATTTGCGACCATACATAAGCATTTGAGCGCATAACATGAAGTAGTCCCTCCCTGATTAAATGGCAAAAGGGCTTTTTTTTTTTTTTTTTTTTTTTAGATGTTGAATTTATGGCCCTAGACCACTCTGACCACATAGCTCGTTCTCTTTATTGCTCTTAATTGCTTGCAATGTTTTAAGTAAACTATTAGGGTGGTGGCAGTGGACTCGGTATGGTCTTCGGCATGATCCATACCGAGCGGTTTGAGTGCTGCTTCGTGTTCGGTTTGAATCGGCATGAAGGATGGGAACACCAAATCGGCAAACATCCCCGATTTGGTATGGATTATATTTCGAACGTTGGACAAGAATTCTATCCGTTGGAGTTTGTGTTTGTGAGATACTGTGATATGTTCTGTTTTTGTTTTTTCTTTTTTATGTGTTTTGCAGGTAGGCGGAAGGAAGAAGACGACACAAATGATAAGATTGGTTTGGGATGATAAATATAATATTCAACTTTGGTATTTTATCTTTTGTAGAGTAAAGTCAAGTGATAAGTGGTTATTATATTTTAGTTTTGTATGGTTATAAGACGTTCACATAACAACTAATTTTCAACCCAACGACAAAGTGATTAAAATATATGATTTTATTTAAAAAGAAAAAAAAAAATGAGATATGAGTTAGACATGGTTGCCACTAAAAATCTATTGTTAGGTATGAGATAGGTATGAGATGAGTTGGAAGGATACTATTGGTGGTGATGACAGCATTTAAAATTTTGTTTGGCGTGATTCACACCAATTTTAAAAGACATATAAACCTCAAATAACCATTTTTGATAAGCTACCTATTCTTCTTATCTCCCGAAGAACATCATCATTAAATGAAATGTTAGTTGCCTTTGTAAATGCTTTTTTTTTTTACTATTATTATTATTATTATTATTTATTTATTTATGAATTCTCCTCATCGTTGTTCGCTTTAACTATTACATGATGTTTTTAAAGCTTTGTTCTCTGTCAAATGCAACCATCATTTAATAAGAGTCCATCATGAGATGAAGTGTCGGTTGACTTTGCAAGTTAAAAGCTACTTGTATCTTACTTTCCTAATAAAGCACTCCTTCATCATCCACCTTAAGCTCATTATTTCGGTATACCTCAGAGTTGCATCCGAGCTCTCCCATATACTACAGATTAAGAAAAGGTATTGGTATAAAATTCAACAAACAGCCGTGTGCACGTAATTGACCACCTGAAACAATAGTTTGGAAGTAATTTGTGGTGTACATCTTCAATAATGTAAAGTGAGCAGATAAAATCATGTCGTTGATTTACTTTTGCGGCACCTCATCACCAAAAATAAAATGATTATAATGGAACAAATCATGATTGACACTCAAGTAATTTCACTATGGAACAATATTTTTTTACACAGACCTAACGAAGAGGGACGAATCTGGCTAAGGTTATAAGTGAAGCTGTCATAATTGTCGATAACAATAATGGGACTGCTTTTTTGGCCACGACACCCATTGATTCTGAAGAATCTTTCTCGGAGATGGCCATATTCTTGGAAAACTATAGTTCCCTTTGATCGCATACCACGTAAGGTAACATCATTTAAATGTAACAATGAAGCCCGGCTGAGATTCAAGGTTTTCTGAGGCAACAATGAACTTTGTAGAACGGATGAGTTCTGAGGCAATGATAAAGCCACCATTGTTCGTATCTACAATCAATATTGCAAGAAAAAAAGTTCTACATATAAATACTTTCACTTGGTAATTTGCGTCCAGATATGGGGATTTAACACACAAATTTTCACTTGACGCGAACTAAAAGTGATAAGTAATTTGCGATGCCGAACATAATCTTAACTTATATGGGCAACAAAACTAAAAGTGATAAGTAATTAATTACGCATCAGACTCACAAATTTTGTTTGCAAACTTTAATGTTTGTAAGAGATAAGGTGTTCACGGTCAATCCTTGTACCCATTTCAACCCGTACCAATGATTATCCATTGTGACCCAAACCTCCTTTGACCCATTTACTTTTAAGCTAAAAAAGTTCATGTTTACCCTTAGAAATAAAACATAACCCAAAGGGTGCTTGGATAAGCTTATTTCCAGAAAAAATGGATTTATATGAATTTTTGATAGCTCATTAGTAACTTATCAAGTTGAGTTTATGATCTTACATAAGCCAAAAAACTTAGCTTATGAGCTTTTTCAATTTCAAATAAGCTTATAAACCCGAAACATAATGTAATTCAAACACATTCATAAGTAAACTGAACTTACATAAGTAAATGAGTTGAGATTGACATTCAAAAGAAAGAACTATGAAAAGTAAGTTTGCACTTACATTCCCATCTTTGTAAAAGCTCTATAACATTTTGTCATAATAAGTGAATGCTTAAGAGCATATTTTTCTAATCTTTATAGTTCACCACCTTTATAATTCAACATCACCATTATTGGGTGGGATAAGTGCAAAGCTTGGTCTTGGTGAAGGAGTTACATAACACTCACATTTCCAAACCTGATGTGATACAAAGATATTACCTTACATTCTTACAATACAATTTTCATAAAGAAACTCCTTCCATCTCCACAATTAACAAAATTTAGTGAAAGTGATTATAAACAGTTTTAAAGTTTTAACGGGTTCTTTTTCTGAAAGTGATTGGCGACAACAATTTTCCAATTACACCCGCAGAAATTACAAACAATGCAAACAAATAAATACTTAATCGAATAGCTAATCATCATGAGCATTTCTACAAACACTATGTATGCAAATATTTATGACACTTAGGGTGTGTTTGGTTTGCATGACGGAATCACTATCGGTATAAGATTGATAGTTTAGTGGAATGTGTATTGATATCATTACTTGAAAACATATGTTTGGTTTACACAAGGGATTCAAAGTCAATGTTAAATCCAGTGTTTGGTTTGTTATGGTATCGCAATGGTAATTGAGTAAATTTAAATGTACAATAAATAATAGATTAAACAATGTAATGATGTGTATTACCGATATATTCCAATTGATGTTGTCCATATAACAAAATTATCGATAGCACCAAATTTGCCATTCAAAGTTTAACGCAAACAAAGCCTTATATATATGACATACACGATATTATCTATTCAAGAGAAGAGATAGATATCGTAAGTAACATACAAAATATACCACACGTACAATATGATGAGTGAAGGACCAGACCTTCCCAACAGCAAAAAGTGTAACCAAATGTACGACTATGTCCATATACTAGTTAAACCACTTGAGAAATACTAATTCTCATGAACAAAAGGTTGTGGAACATAGTATCTAGTTACCTGAGAACCCAAAACCCGTTAGCTTCATTATGTAGGTGACTCGTAGTTCATCACAAAGATTCAGAAACACGTCCATCTTCTCTCTGTTTGCAGAGAATATATCAGCAGCTTCGAGTACACACACTGGTGGAATTTTAAGCCTCTCAAGCTCAGCAAGCACGTCTTTTAGTTTTTCAGAAGCAACCTTTTGGCGAAGGTTTTCATCAATCATAGCATTAGCTATATTTGCAAAATTAGAATTAAATCCTTTCACAAACATTTGAAAACTATGATCAATTCCTTCTAACCGTGCCCCAACATCTTGTGATGACGACGTCTTCCTTTTCTTTGCCACTTTCTCTCCATTAAATGTATTTTTTTGCTTGGAAACTTTTGAGGTTGTTGGAATAGTTTGGGCATCATCTCCTTCTTCATCACTTAATGAAACAATGTATTCACCAAGATTTTCACCTTTACTTTCAACATTTCGTTCAGCTTCCATGTTATGAATTGCATCTCCAAATCCTTCAACAACTCCACCTGTAGCTCTATCCCTTCCATACACCAACTCAAGGTCATTAAAGAAAGGGAATTTAAAATCCCACATTCCTTTCGCCTCTTTATGATTCTGTTAAAAGTATAAAATTCACAATATCAAACACAAAAGAAGAAACCAAATAAGATACTGTCATCAACCTAAAAAACGCATATGTATATATTTTTTACCTTACAATAACTATCATACCACTCCCTTTCACAAGCAACCTTTTTTTCCACGTCGTTCCATTGACATCCACTGTATTTCAGCATGTCGTTGATTACATGGAACTTCGACTTTAACCATTTGACTTTCGACTCAACATGAGGTGAAACTTGTTTAGAAAAATTTGGCATCTTTTTAAGAATCCTTCTATGCACCTCACACAGATAATTGCTCCTAAATCCACCATCGGTCTTCCAGGATGGATCACTAGCCATATCTTGAAGAGCTTCAATCAGTAGTTGTGTTTCTTTTTGTTCCCAATAGCATTTGTTTTTTCCACGACCTCGTACTTCACTCGTTCTGTCATAAATATAATAAAAGAAAAACAAGTTAAGCTATTACAAAAAAATAATAACAATAATAATAAATGAAACATCTAAAGTATTATACGAACAACTAATATCAAAAGCTTACGGTGCCACAGTTTGTGTATCCTCGGATATTGGTGATGATTGTGTCGTTTGATCCATGGAAATCACCGGTTGAGCCTAAATGAATAAACCATCAATTAACAAGTTTAACAACATTAGTATATAAACATTAAATCAACAAAAAAGTTACTACCAAAAATCTTAATTCATGATCTGTGAGTTTGAGCAATACTGATGCAATTGTAATTACTAGAACCACATAATTCCTAACCAGTGTTCAAACATCGGTTACAACCAAAGCAAATCAAATAAAGAAGCCTATGTATGGTTATGAGGACTTTGGCTCTGGTCTTAGCTATTGATCTTAACTCCATGGTTATAAGTTTGGCTCACTATAACATATTACATGTTTCAAGTATTCGAATAAAAGAAGGAAATAAAAAAAAAAGCTGGTAAAAGTCATGAAAAACGATTATAAGCAAGTAAATATAAAGTTGCACTTTGAGTGGCATTTTGTCAAACACCTTATATGCATACATTAAATTTTACAATCTAATAACTCTTTTCACTGAAACTTCCAAGTAATAAACTACTATTTCATACAAAATAAGAAGATTGGGTAATGGAGTTGGTAACCAATTATCATATTTCGAGACCCTAGTTCTTGGACTAGGAAAAAAATGATTAAGTATGTACCATGGAGTAATGATTCTTGGATAGATGATCAGATATGTACCTGCATATTGTGCAAGTATGTTAGCCTTATGACAAAAGGGTAAACCTCCAATACAAAAAGATCATTGCAAGAAGAAGAGGAAAAAAAATTACCTTTTTGAATAAGAACTTGAAAGAGACAATGAATAAATATGTAGGTGAAAATGACAAGAGTAAAATAGCGGGAAGTGTTGGCGGGAAACCAAAGTGGAAGCGGGAAGAGAGAACAGGAATGAATCAAGCCATAGGTGGCTAAAGTGGGTGGTATAGAGTATGGAATTTATTCATGTATGAATCCTAAATTTGAAAGTTATATTAGCTAACCAAACACTTACAATCAATCCTATAATCATTCCTCCATTCCGATTCCGCCTTCCAAACACGCCCTTAATTATACCTTGAAAATGAAAGGAATCCCTATCTCGAAAGACCAATCATTTCATTCAAATCAAATTACTGTCAACATGAGGCCTAAGAAATCTGCAAAACAAAAATTAGCAAAAAAAAAAAAAAAAAAAAGTACATATTAGGTGAATAATTAGGACTAATCAACAATTATCAATCAAGAAATACGAACTCTAATGACCAATTGTAATCAAACTTTAACCGACCAGAAAGATAGAAATCAATTAGATGAGTACGAAATGTTGAACATGTTACTTCAATTGATAGATTTTAGGTATCTTCGAATTTGATAGTTGCAGAGTAATTTGATTCCTTCAATATTAAGTTTGATAACGATTGTAAGTTAAAGAATAGGAAAAGGGTAAATTAAAACAAAAAGCTTTGTTGTGAAGAGGAAAAAATAAATAAATAAAAATCACCGGGTCTAAATGAGTTTCCAAAAAGGATCAAATCATGTTCAAGCGTTCCTTCGAGTACAATGTCCACGTGTCATAAGGATGTTTAAAGTTATTTTAGTAAAAAAAATTAATTACAGTTATGCGCGGGTATCCAACTAGTATCTTTAAACACATTAAGATGTGTTGATTACTTATGAACCAAATGTTTATCATACTATTTTATAATGTGATATTGTGATTTCTTTACATCGATGAAGCATGCATATATGGCATGTAGAGGTTAGCTTAATAGTGGAAAATACTAAAAATAGATAGTTATGTGCGCATCATCCAATAGAAAATATAGAACCAAGACTGAATATATCACAAGTCAAGCCGTAAGTCAATGTCCAACATCAAAACTAACCTATACTACCTATACATAAGAGTAAAGCCTAAAAAAGGCTAAAATAGTACACTCATCATAACAGCTAAAACCATGGTGGGAAATAAAATCTTACAAAAAGCTAAAACATCATCCACATAACCACAAAGAAAGCCATAAGTCAATCAACAAACCAAAAGGGAACAATAACAGCATGATCAGAATTTGCAGATATAATCCCTCACAGCTGCACAAGCCAGACCATAATTATGTTGTCAGTGTTATAAATCTAATTAACAAGTTATATCTTGAAAACTTTCATCATACATTTCTATGATATCTTTTAACACATTAAGATGTGCTCAAAATAAACCAAATAGCTTTCATACTATATTAGATAGTGTATCTATCCATAAGGTAATGTACGACACCAAAAGTAACCTCCTATAGTAACTTGCAAAACATTGAATCCTAAAACAGTACACTCATCTAAATAACTACAGAACTATTAAAACCATGGTGGGAGGTAACTGGTGTCTATAACCCCCAAGGCAAAACAATGGAGCAGCCAATACTTGCAGGTTCTACAAAACACATGATGGAAGGAACCACGATCCTTCGTTCTACAAATCACTAGAATATGCGAAGGGGGATATACTAATTCTATCAGTTCTCTACTTCCAGTACTATCCCAATATATATGCAATATGAGTCGCCAAACTATGTTTTTCCTGTTAAATATACCACCTTAATAACAACGAAAACAATATGTTGCCAGGTGACTTATCCAACATGATATACAATGTTTAGTTAACCACAATTGCATGTGAAGTAGTATAGTCATTTTGGGAAATTAAAAACTGATACAATTCATTAACCTGTAATCTAACATATAACGTTGTTTGGAAAGTGTAGATTGGTCCTAGCGTTTATAAGGAACTCACACTCACATTCAGAGCTTGTAATGGGCCTATTATACCTATGTGTAATTGGGTACAACGCTAATGTGAAACCGATAATCAGAGTTGCAAGTGTGAACCAGGTACCTAATGATGTGTTTGTTTTGTGTTGCACATACATACTCTTTGTAGTTGTGCTTGATCCGACCCGTTGGGCATTTAGTTAGCTAAAAATCGTTCACAGGAATATGAATGCATATAATGGGTAGATGACATAATTTACACTTGCTTATTTAATCTATTTTTTATAATTGATAGTGTTTCAATTTTGTTGAAGTTGCAACAAAATTAGCTAAGCACAAACAGAACATCAAATAGTAAGGAATACGAATGTACAGTTGAGCCCAAACAAAAAAAAGATCTCAGATTGAAGTTCAATCTACAACGAGATGAGATTGACTTCAAACAAACAAGACAGTCGATTAGATAGTTAGATGGAGCACAAAGAGCATGTTTGAGAGCGCTTATTATTATTGCTTGCGCAAACAAATGGGAAACAACGTATTCCTAGTTATTGCTAGTACCTAGGAATGATATATAAAATTGTCCTAAAAAAATTGACGATCAGAACACCTATACAACGTGTAAAAGTAAAACAACAACTAAGTAAATATTAAAAAACAATGATCGGCATGCCTAAGCCTCTAAGAGACCCACTTCTCAAAAAATCAGTAAACGATTCTTTTCCAATATTAAAAACAGGAAAGGTATGCGAGAAACACGATTAAAAAGCTCAAACAGAGTATTCTTCCAATACGAGCAATAACCTTGTAAAGAGGCGACGGGTAGACACGAGTCGCGATATGTTCGGCTGTAGAATTGACCCCAAACATAACCACACATATAACAGCAGCCAAAATTGACTTATGGTGTGTTATACAAGGGAAATCAGTATGGCACTGTGCTTTGATTGCTACAAACCCAAGTAGATATGTGATGATGGAATCAAGTGTAGGGTGGGGCAAAACATCACCATCCTCCAGCAAGAGGCGACCCAGAAATGCAGCTAAACCGTGCAATGCTGCGACGCCACATGCGCAGAGGTCTTGTAAGAAACGTGAGGCTCTGATGTATAAGGCCGGGTGATTTATTTGTAGGGGTTGTTCTTCAAGTGGGATGACGACCATGCCTTCTGTTTCGTGTATCTCTTTCAAGATAGCTAAAGGCATCATTTTCCTCCTAAACCCTGAATATGGAAAATAATCCTTCAAATGAGAAAGAAGATTGGATAGTTGGATTTTCTTTGTGAGTGTGATTTTGTCATAATGCTCTTGGGGTTTTTAAAGGACTCAGATATACAACGTTAGAAATACGAAATTGTGAATAGAAAGTCTACAACTCTCTTTCTTATGCTAAAATAGTAAAATGTACTCAGGAAGTAATCACTATCAATTTTTTTTTCTTTAATTTTTAATTTCTTTTCAATCATGTTATAATAAATTTAATTATTTCAATTCGTAATATTAATTCAAGATTTAATTTTTTTATTTTTTAAATTCGGGATCTAATATCTTCAATTCAAGGTAGTTTTTTCATTTTCTTTTCAAGTTTTTATTACAGATTAAGATAAATAAAATTAAAACTTGTGGCTAGTTTTTCAGCTTTTGTGGTTTCTCATTTTTTTTCTTTCAAAAAATTCAAACAAATGAAGTGTTTATAATAAATGCCTATAAGGTGTTTGATAAAATATTTTAATTAGGTTTTTCTTTAATTTAGGAATTTTAAAGTGTATCATTAGTTCTTGATGTATAATCTCACAGATAAATAATTTTAATTTTTTTTCATTAATTTCTTTGATGAACAACATTATAGTGTTCATCGCTAAATTACGTTATTCATCATTTTTAATTTTGAAGAACTTTTTCTTTTTCTGTTATCATAATTTTCATCGGTTCTTTTAATAAAAAAAACATCACATTGCTCATTAGTTAGATCACGTTACTCATCGGTTTTCTATTTGAAGAACTTTTTTTTTTATCATAATGTTCATCAGTTTTTCTAAAATAAATTAGGTAGTATATCAATTTTTTTTTTTTAAGACCACGTTGTTATATAAGGGAAATCAGAATGGCACTATGCTTTGATTGCTACAAACCCAAGTAGATATGTGATGATGGAATTAAGTGTACGGTGGGGCAAAACAACACCATCCTCCGGTAATAGGAGACGTAAAATTGCAGCTAAACCGTGCAGTACTGCAATGTAATGTGCGCAGAGGTCTTGTAAGAAACGTGACGCTTTGATGTATAAGACCGGGTGATTGATTTGTAAGGGTTGCTCTTCAAGTGGGGTGACGACCATGCCTTCTTCGTGTATCTCATTCAAAATGGCTAAAGGCATCATTTTTCCTCGTAAACCCTAAATATGACAATAAATCCCTTAAATGAGAAAGAAGATTGGATGGTTGAGTTTTCTTTGTAAGTGTGATTTTGTCATAATGCTCTTGGGGTTTTAAAGGACTTAGGGCCCGTTTGGTTTGAGGTTTTGGCATTGTGATTTGGCATCAAATAACAAAACCCAGGGGTTTTAGCCGTACAATAGCAACGTACTTTCAGTTTTGTACCATTTTGGTACGCGTACCTTTTTTTGTTCGACTTAATGTAACGTACTTTCGGGTTTTGTGCTACTTTGGTACGTGCTACCGGATAAAAGTGTTATTTTAATAGATAAAAATCTAAGTGGAATATTTTTAGCACATAAATGGTCCCTGTGGTTTGCCGGGTATCACGAATTTAGTCCCTAAATGTTTTCGTCCGTTTTATATGTTTTCGTCCGTTTTCTTACTTTTTAATACGTTTTCATCCGTTTTTATACGTTCACATACGTTTTTATACGTTTTCGTCCGTTTTTATACGTCTTTGTCTATTTTCTTACGTTTTATACGTTTTCGTCAATTTACTTATGTTTTTGTCCGTTTTATACTTTTTCGTCCGTTTGTATACGTTTACATCCGTTTTTATACTTATTCGTCCATTTTTATACTTTTTCGTCCGTTTTCTTACGCTTTTATACATTTTCGTCCGTTTCTATACGTTTTCGTCCGTTTTTATACATTTCTGTCCGATTTTATACGTTTACATCCGTTTTAATATGTTTCGTCCGTTTTTAAACGTTTTGTCCGTTTTTTTACGTTTTCGTTCATTTTTATACGTTTTCATTCCTTTTATACGTTTTCGTCTGTTTTTCTAATATTTTTATACGCTTTCGTCCATTTTTATATGTTTTCATTCGTTTTTATACGTTTTCATCCGTTTTTATATATTCTCGTCCGTTTTATACGTTTTCGTCCATTTTTATATACTTACATCCGTTTTTATACGTTTTCAACCGTTTTTATATGTTTTTGTCCATATGAAAAAGTATAGAAACGGACGAAAATGTACGAAAACATAAAAAAAAATTGTTTAAAATGTACGAAAAAGTATGATGAATGTATTAAAACGTGTAAAACATTAAACATATAAAAACGGACGAAAACATAACAAAATGGAGGAAAACATATTAAAACGGACGAAAACATGTAAAGACAGACGAAAACATGTAAAAACGGATGAAAACAGATTAAAGCGTATAAAAACTAATAAAAGCGAATAAAAATGGACGAAAACGTATCAAACAGATGAAAACGTATAAAAATGGACGAAAACGTATAAAAACGGATGAAAACGTATAAAAACATAAGAAAACGGTTAAAAAATTTAACAAAAAATTTTAGGGACTAAATTTGTGATACCTTCCAAACCACAAGGACCATTTATTGAGACGTAACACAAGGTTTCTTCGGATCATGTCATGTTTAATATAAAAAAAAATTAATATAAGTTAGGGGCGTTAAGTTGGTACTAGAGTGTTGGTTTGAGGGATTTAAGTATCAGCCGTTAGTAGGAGGGTACTTAGACTTAAACTATAGCTCAGTGTTGACCAAAGAACATGTAGAATTTATTATATGGGTTATATAGAATTGATTAGAAAAATGTTTATATATAATTAGTAACCATGTTTTGCCATGTTTAGTTAAGCTTAGCATGTATAGAATCTCCATGTCCAGTAGAACGCGTGTAGAAATGATTTATTAGTGCAATGTAGATTTAGCCAGTATGAGTATCAAGTCAAAATTAGTTATATTGTGTTTTACGATATCATGATTAGAAACGTATAAATAATAACAGATTACCATGAATGATGAACATAAATGTTATAGCATGATCAGTATAAAAATAGTTCAGTAGAATGCCATGATAGTAGAATATGATGTTAGATAGGTCGTTTTTGTTTTGTAACTTGGGATGGATTATAATAGTAATGAGTTCAGGGTTATATGGTGTGATTCTTTTGGTGCCTGATCAACGTAATAATAATTACATGATATGACATGAAGTTATTGAGATTATAAGATGTCTCGGGAAACTTGCTAGAATGGTTATGTATTAGGCGTTTATATTTTTAGCAAACTGGAACACTTTGAGAGTAGGAATGCATGAACAAATATGACTTAATAACAGGATGATATAAGTACTCTGAATAGATCAGAAATCAGAATCATATATAGTATAAGTATATTATGTCATGACCAGTTGTGATATAGTCGCTCAGTAAGCGAAACTTGATTAGAATGCATGAAAAGTTAAGTGCATTATTAGACCATAATTAGTACCCAATATGTAATAAGAATTAGAAATCATGAGTAGAAATATTTAGGCAGTAAAAAAAATAGGAGAGAATGAGCTATGATTAGTATTAGAACTTTAGATCCAGAAAATCATGTTAATAGCACGAGATGTCAGAATATTCATAGCATGTAAAGTATGCTATGATTAGCAGTTATGCTGTCGCATCGGTATGCGATTAGAAGCAAAATGCATATATAGAAATGCAGTGACAGCAACAGATTAACATGATAGCAGATAATGATGTTAGACAGGTTATTTAATTATGATCTGAGGTAGAATATGATAGCAATAAAGGCATGTTTATGTGATGCAAGTATTATAACGCTTGGCCAATATGATAATAGTTACATCATATAACGTGAATTTATTGGAATCATAGGATGTCTCGAGAAGTTTTTAGAATAATAAGAGTAGACGACTGAATTTTAGTGAGATAGAACGATGTTTAATCAGAAGTAGAATTAGAAAGCCTATAATTATGAGGAGTGTGCAGATATTAGTAGAATAGAATAGTCAGGGCATCTTAGATACCAGTCTCAATGTGCAAGTTAAGTAATTTGATTTTAGTATTCAGATATCAGTAGAATAGAATAGTCAGGACATCTTAGATACCAAGAAGGTTCATTATGGCACGGTAAAATCAATTAGTAAGGTCAACTTACATTTTAGTATGCACTAGTATAGCATTACAAAGATAGTCAATAAAAAACTCGTAAATATGTATTTAAATTATGAACAACATATGAACGGATAGATAGACATACTTAGTAGTTATTAGCAAAAACATAAAGGTTATAGAACCTACCGAGCCAGATAAAATCCTATAATGCCTCTACTTAGAATTAGGCATGTGATATGTAGTAAATACCATAAGTTTCATATTCAGACCCCAAATAAGTATATTATGTAAACTTAGAAAATATCATGACAAGTTTTATGCCCAGATAAAATAGTTACAATCAGACATGAATTTCATAAGCACGGTTTAGGTGAGGGACACTAAGTTAAAAATACAGAACAAACAATTTAGAAATACAAATAAGAAAAATCAAAACGATGCAAGAACACGGGGTAGTGCGCCTATTACTTCAACATAAGCAATTAAGAACAAAATTGTTGAAGGTTCAAGTATCGTAAATATATGTTTATAATTATATTAGATAGAATTCAGAAATATTAGAAATAAAATTAGTTCAAATATTAGAATAAGCTCATGGGGGGAGTGATGCAGGATTTCTGACCATGTTTTAATATTTATAAACTTTATTCGTTTACCTATAGTCTACCTTATGCACTAACGGACAGAGAACCCGATCGTGTGTAGCGTAGTATTCACTAAATCCGATGTCGTCCCAAGAGTGTCAAGTGGTTAACGGGTCTTTAGGTACCTCCAAGGAACCATTAACATGGGACTTTGGTATCCGAAGAACACCAATATGTCACTAACAACCTATGCGATGCCGACCATGCAGTGGTGTTAAGATACTCGTCAAGTACATCGGGAAGTGCACAGCTTTTGGGTGATAAGTTAGTGAGCTGGTCTTCAAAGAAATAAATGAGTACTTCCATATCCTCTACAGAGGCTGAATACATAGCCATGTCTGTTCTCAAATCTTATGGATGAGATCCCAATTATTTGACTATGGCTTTGTTTTCAACAAATTTACTCTGTATTGTGATAACAAAAGTGCCATCGCTCTTTGCTGCAACAATGTCCAACACTCAAGAGCAAAGCACATTGACATTCGACATCATTTCATCAGGGAACAAGTAGAGAAAGATGTGGTTAAACTATATTTTGTAAGGACTGAGTATCAACTAGCAGTCATCTTCACACAAGCTCTTCCAAGAGATTGTTTTGAGTATATCCTCCCACGACTAGGCATGAAGAGTTTACAGCCGGACGCGCTCAAACGTCTACAGAAGGAAGAGGAGGAGTAAAGGAGTTTCTTCACCTATTCTTTGTAAATATTCATTCAAAAATCAAAATACAAAAATTTAAAACCAACAAAAATATAGAAAAATATAAATTTTTTAAAAACCCATAAAAATTTGAAAGATCAGAAAAATACCAAATATATTGTTTTCTCAAGGCATGTCTTCTGGTATCGATAACATCTACAGTCTTAGAAATGTCATTCAACAATGGCACGATACTTTAGATGAAGTTCGAGCAGAAGGTGTAAATATTTTTAAAACATGTCTCAAAATAATGGCTTACTGTCATTTCAGGCAAGAACCCGGCTTTAAATGATGGCTTGCGTTATTTGATCAGAACCAGCTTTTTAAATTAAGGAAAGTGCTATGCTAAATCGATTTTAAGATATCAAGCACCGATCCTAAAACAAAAGTTTATAAGGAATATTTGTCGCCAAAAGACGAATGTTCCTTTACAAGTGTTTTTCATTCTACGATTCTTCCGAAAAATATTTGTCGTAAACATGAAACAAAATTATTTTGAAAACATAATTTTGATAAAAACTAAACTTAACCTATGTCACTCAATCAACAACTTTGGTCACCGATTGAGGGGAGAATGATTTCAAACATTTCAAAAGGATATTTCAATCAATTGGCATCAAAAGGAGCATGTTCTATACTATCGAACATTTTGTCCACAATTGGATCAAGAGCATGTTAACTTTAAGTTTTCATACAAATGGTACATTTTACAAAATCGAGCATTTTACAAAATGGGACATGAGCATGTTAGATCAATGGAGATTAAAGTTTTAAAATCGATCCTTATCGCTTATGTTCTTAAAACAAAGTCACATCTCTTCTCAAAAGTTTTCTAAAATAATTTAAATCAATTGGGATCCCTAATCTCAAAGGGTTTGAAATTTGTGATCGGGGAGAGTTTGTGATTTAAATCGATAAAACTCGATAAATTGGTGAGTGTTTTAGAAAAGTAATAAAAGGCACTCCTTCCTACATGTGACAAACGATTTCATATTTTCTATGCACATGTTAAATGGGAGAATTTATCTAAAACCAAAGATTTGACTCTGGTGAGTTTCTCTAATATGTGCAAAACACTTTCAATTTCGATGCACATATTGAGGGGAGCAAGTAAAGAAAGGCACATCCTTTCCCAAAAGTTTTATCTAGAGTGTTTAAACACTAGATTTGATCGGGAGAGATGGAGATCATTTTAGAAAACAATTCCAAATAAGTGATAAACGATTAACTTCAAGTAATCAATTTCGGATCCTTTCTCCATGTGCCAAACAATATCTAAGACACTATGACATGTTGAGGGGGAGCATTTCTAAAAGATCAAAAACAATTGAGGTACAAAATGCTTTGATTTTATATCACAAGTACCTTGATTGATTTTTAAATGCTTTTTATTTTGTTTCGAGGCTGAAAGAACTGTACCAAAAGACCGGCCACTTTACTTTATGCATTGTAGTTATAAGGATGGTAAGGTTAGGTATTAGTTCCCATGATCCCGTCAGAACCAGAGTGATCTACCCAGGGATAATCCATTAGTTAGTGTAGAAGTCCTTAGGTATGATGAAAAAAGGAGAAAAATGAGAATAAGGGAAGAGTGTCGACTGAGAAAAAGCTAGAACTAGAATAAACCCAACAAGGTTCTAGTAATGAAGTCTCGATAATCAAGGGGTTGAAGAATGAAAAGAAATGTAAAGTGAAAAGGGTGAAAATAAATAGCCCTCCAATAATTCAACCTAAGGGCAAAACCGGTTCAATACATATGCTACCGGTGGTTACTAAGGTAACGCGATATTGAAGACA
Source organism: Chrysanthemum lavandulifolium (assembly GCA_022545495.1). Lineage (NCBI taxonomy): Eukaryota > Viridiplantae > Streptophyta > Magnoliopsida > Asterales > Asteraceae > Chrysanthemum > Chrysanthemum lavandulifolium. Next base: position 198,756,191 of record CM040240.1, on the reverse strand, counting down.
AGACGTCATGGACCCAGTGGACGACCGCACTAAACTTCCTAAGCCACTCAAGTTCTCTTAAAAGAATTTGTTTCATTCTCACGGGAACCTACATAATCTATCTACTTTCTCTTAGAGATGGTTGATATTGAAGAAGGAGACCCTCTCCCCGCCTCCGATTAGGAAACCAAATTGCACAATTGAGTCTAGAGCCAAAAGATCACCCACAAAATCTCATTAGGACACACAATGCATGAAGACTTCATTGTTTCACACAATGTGGAAAGTAATAATATATTGAGAGTTCTACGATTATCCTTGTGATATATATGGAAATCCTTCTAGAGCCAACATCAAACACGCCTTGGTGGGTGACATGTGATATCTTTCCAAAAGATCAAGCTTGTGACAACCGAATAGAAATGATGAGGCTATTCACTTGAATCAACCTTGGTCCAGAAATGGTTTGACGGATACCTTTGAAAACCATTCGATGTGCTCAATAATTCTTTCTCTAGCACATCGAATGTGTATTAATTTTCCAAAATAAAAGGGTATTTATGATTGAAAATTGATCTTTCTCATAAAACCTTCGCCAGACAAAACTCTTTCTCTTAAGCTATACGCGATTGTTTTCAAATCAATTTTTCTTCAATCGCTGAATCTCAATTCGCTTGTTCACTCACCAAGGTCGCCTACTTTGGGCGCCCGGTTTGAGAACGGCTAGATGAAGTCGCGAAACCCCACAATGAGATTCTTAGGAATTCTACCCGATCACAAGCAAGATTTATATTGATCAACGGGAACCGTGGTTCTTGCAATCCGATTCAACGAAGTGAACAAAGACACTTTCGTGTGTTTTATTGCTAATCACAGTGGGAACATCCGACGGTTGCGGTGATTAAAATTGAGAAGTCAATCCATAACCGCATGCTCACACATCACACTCACATTCAAAGAAATCATGACAAGTGCACATCTCAATGTTTTACTCTGATATCATCATGATGCTTCTGCTTTCACTATGATACCATTATGCTATGCTTCTGCTACGCTAATGAAGATATCATGATACAACAAAGCTTTCGCAACTCTGATAAAAGATGTCATGATCCAATAATGTGAGCATGTCGGTCCAAAAGTCACAAACATCACATGAAGGCAACACAACAAAGGATGAGTCAAGAGATTTACGGTGGCTGATGATCTCTAAGAAGACTCAAAGAATAACTAATATGTGGATCAGTTTAAGACCCCCACTTTAAAGTTCAAAGCATGCGGAATATGAAGAAACAAAGATTACAAGCTACATAGCAAAGAACTGAATCAAGAATTCAAGAACATACAAAATGTAATACGTGTTTGTAATTGAGGTGACCTCCCTTAGGGGGAGATTGTCCGGATTTAGAGAATCCGGTAGTTAAAGACTCGGTCACCTCAAGTATATGTAATCATTAGAAATGTAAAACCCTAAAATTTTCATTCTTTGAAATTTCCATTTTGCCCCTCTAACTTTAAATTTATATGAACACATTAATTATTATACAAGAGTATAAACCATATACTATTTATTAGTTCCTAAATGAAATTTTAGATAATGTAAGTTTACAAAAAAAAAAAAAAAAAAAAAAAAAAATGTACACCTTTATCCTTTTAATGTACACGCTTTACTCACACATTTAGGCCAAAATTTGTGATTTCTCCCAATCTTACGCTTACTTCTCAACCGTAAATTTCCCATGATACAATTAACTTAAATAAAAGATTCACCTCCCAAAATTATGGCAAATCACACGGCTTTCCCCACCTCATACACACGCTTTCTCCTCTTATATCTCACAAATTCACACGGCATCTTATCTCTCTCCATACCAAATCCTCTCAAAACCCTAGCAGCCATGATCCATTCCGTTTGGTTTCCAAGGATCAAAGAAGAAGGAGGTTTAGAAGCTTGCCTCGACCGTGGTGTCCTTGAGTATAGTTGTTCCTGGTCCTGAGCCTCGTTAACCTGCTTCAAGATACCATCAATTTTTTGTTATTGAACCCATGCGACACCTATATATATACATATATATCATAAGAAATCTGAACTAAAAGCATGTCTATCAAATCTTATTAACTATGCGATATACCGATGCGAGTCACGTAAATCTGTAACATGAATCACTAATGTTTAAGCCATATAAAATTATGAAAAACCTCATGCATGGGTGTGTCGTGTGTATGGTATATAAGGCAGCAGCATGTATGTTTTGCATGTCGACTAGAGCTATAATCAAGTGGGTAATAATTGGGTTTCGAGAGTTTTTAAACAAATAAGTTGGTGCCATATCGAATCGGTTTAGGAAGTCTAGTTAGGCTTGGAGTGAACTCGGTATTAATGGTGCGCCGAAATGTTGTGTCGTGTGTAAGTAAGGTTATGGATTGTTTAACAATGGAAGTTTTATGCTCGAATGTAAGGTTTTAGATCGTTAAAAAATGGTGTTTGCATGTAACGCTTATGTGAGTATTACTAAGTGGTCAAGGGTTTTATAGAGTTTCATAAACAGTATGAGAAGTTGTATATTGGTAGCAGCAAACGATTATTTACACGCATTAATACTACTTAAAAGATAACAAATCAAGTGGTCATGTGCTACTTTTGTCAAACGATTTATATCAGAAAATCTTGGAAGTATATTTGAAAGTGTTATGATTCAAATATTGCTAAATTGTTCATATATATAGCGCATAAAATAGTAAAGTAATTGTTGCATCAAGTCGTTGGTTTGTTAGCATGTTAACGTATCCCTTCAACATATTCGCCAAGAACTTGGATGTCAAAAGTCACGATGATGAATTTAAGTGTGTTATGTCATATAAGTATTTTTCCTCATTTATAAACCAAGTTGTATCTTGTGTGATTATGGGTTTAGGTGTGCATGGTCATGAGTTCATACAAAGTATGGTACTACAAAGGTGTCTTGTGTAATTTTTGTGGGTATTTTAAGGATGGCTTGTTTACTTACTTTTATTGGTCTCGTTGAAGTTGGCGTTATAATGTGTTTCAGTGCATCCTTTATGAGTGTTTGAATGGGTATTCAACTAAGGATTATCATTATATTTTGTGTCTAATCGCTTAACCTAAAATACTTAAACCGACCTATTAATAAAACGAGAATGCGCTTAACCAAATTAAACTCTAAAAGTAATAATGCGATTCATAATGAGTATTTAAAACTGTTATGACATTAAATGAGCTAATAATTATTATGGAAACCGTAATCTGTAAATTCATTAAAGAAGGCGTGACGTTGTGTCTTCGTGTTTGTTCATTCATTGCTTTCCTTTCATTGGCGTTAAGGTACGAATATTCGACCTTGTCTCTTAAGGTTTCTCATGATTCGCTTACATCTTCGATATTAGATTTGAAATGTGATACCTTCCTCCGAGCCTCTTATTAGGGCTTCCTATAACTTTCCTATGCTCCCTTTGATTGGATCTCCTATGTGAACTGTTTGATTTTGAACCTTTGATTATGAACCTTCAGATTATGAGCCTTTGATATGAACCTGTGATATGAACCTCGGATATGAACTTATGATATGGACTTTTATATGAACCTTTGACTTCTGAACCTTTGTTATGAACCCTTATGATATGATTATGATTTGACCCTTCAGTTTGATACCCGAGCCAAATATGTTTCCCTAGCCATGAAGGTAACATGGCCATGTCATTGATGCACCAATGGCATGACTCTAGTGTATGAGTGATGTTACACACCATCCTTTTTCATATCCGATTATGAGCTCGATATATATTGTATGGCCACTATCTCGTCTGGCAGAGGCGATGGATGCATCCTAGATTTTTTATGTATCCGATATGTTATGCTATGATATGATTTGTCCGGTGAATGATGTCGTGCAATACGCTGCCTTCACGCCTGGGAGCTAGCTACTCCATTGGTTACCGAGGTCTCCTCCTATTATATATGGTATTCCGAGGTCACCCTCCGAATACAACGGCTACTTATGATATGATATGATATGATATGTTTCTGGGCTCGTGGTAGATTTCTGACAACCCTTACACTTTTGATATGCCTATACTATACTTTCTGTATTTCCCCAATGCACCATATTCTGTGTTAATTGTTTACTACTCAATCCATTATATGACTCACTCTACTACCATGATATGTATTACATTGCATTGATCTGTCATACTCTTATTCCGTTACTTGAGACTATCATTTCATTCATGTACCGGGTTGTTGTATGATTATTGAATTTGATTATGCTATTCATGTTTTATGTGGCTACTGTTTACCCTGCTACGATATGATTAATATGCGATTATATGATTCAACCGTTGTTATCTCGACTATATGTTATCTTCATCGTTATGTGACCTTTGATTGGTCCGGTGATCATGTTCGAGTGTAATCGCTGATTTATCTGCTTGTCATGGATACCTTCGCTTAATTATGTTCATGGGCTATGATTATTTGTTAGGGTTCTTATTGCTAATTTTGACCCGCCATGCTTATATATCTCGTTATGAAACCGCATGTTATTAATCGTGGGTTGTTTGACTTATGTGATTGCCATGCTCACTTACTAATTAACTGCTTCCGCTTGCCTTTAGATTTTTTGTATGTGCTTGTATTTATGTCATTGATGCTTTTCTTTGCTTCGTTCTCCTTGTTATATGTGCTTTGGATATCAGATAATTGTGTTCTGCAGGATCCTCATTGACTCATTGTCCTCATTTCACGCGACTTTGTTATCGCTTAATTATTCCATTTTGCATTTATGATTTTATTTAGCTTTCGCTTTGTTATATCCGCTCACCTGGCTTTTTAAGCTCACCGCATTTCTTTTCTGCGCAGTTTTAGGTTTGAAGATAGGCTTCATGGGTGAGAGTTAGAGTATCCGAGTGGACCAACCCTAGCACCTTATTACTTTAGGACTTATTTTGAAGAACTTTTGTTTTGGGATTTTAATTCATTCTGGATATTGTATTTTCTTGTCAGTCAATTGTGTACATGTTTTGATACTTCATTTTAAGGTTTCCGTTTGTAAAGATTTCATTTGTATGTTCTGATATGACACCAGAATGTGACACTTCTACCCTTGTCGGGTTGGGGTGTTAAAATTATGGTATTAGAGCAAAGGTTTCGTCTTGTTGACCTTAGGATTGACCTGTGAGGATTTTGGTAGACACTAGGCTTTTGTCTGTTCTGATTTTATCCGATTCATTTGATTTTCGTTCAGATTTGACTTTGATATTCGCTTGTCTTCACCGACGGCCGCCCTCTTTCGCATCGAATTTTGTTAGTTTGTCTTCGCACATCCATTTGTCGACCGTTAGATGGAGTCTACCCGTGGAGCCAAGATGATGGTGTCGACCGCTGTCGCATGCATCCCAGGTGGAGAGGTTCGTGAAGCGTAACACCCGATCGCCGCGGTCTTTGGAGACATCAGTTGTCATTGGAGGAAGTCGACGGATCAACCAAAGACGCAAAAGACAGAGAAAAGATTCAACCGCTGGTCGAGAAGGTTCATCTACTTCATATGATTTGAGCGCGACTTATGTTACTCCGATTCGCTTGTCATGCTTTAAGACGGTTTGTTATTTTGTTAAGAGATTTTGATCGGTATTGCTTTTCTTTGATTTGTTCGTAACTCGGCTTGAATTGTGAAGTTTTATCGCTTAGCAATTTGGTTATATCTCACCTTTCTTTTGATCGCCAAGAATGAGTCATGAGGAACCGTTTTGTGCAAGTTGTTGGCCTTCTTTCATTGTGATATGGTAAGTTGTTTGATGTAGTTTATGTTGTATGTATGTGAACCTGGTATGCTTTGGTATGTTACTTGATATCGGTATGTGATATGTTTTGTGTGATATTGGTTATGTGGTTTGTCATGACCCGGGACAGAATATGATGACAATAAGAACTTGTTATGTGATGCAAGTATTATGACGCCTGATCAACGTGATAATACCGAGATCATATAATTTGAACTTATTAAAATCATACGACATCAGGGGAAATGCCTGGGGTTGGTACATGAATGGACTAGGGCTTATATCCGTTATTTTTCAACCCTCATGTTCGTTTGGAATTCTGTACCTCATTGCGAGATTCTCACCGACATCTGTTATGTATAAGTTTTGTACGCTATGGACCTGAAATCATTATGATGGATTGCCACGTCTGCCTTGAACACGTACGTCTCTGTGTGCCTCTGCAACTTCAATTTTCGAGGACGAAAATTTTCTTTTAGAATGGAAGAGTTGTAAAACCCTAAAATTTTCATTCTTTAAAATTTCCATTTTGCCCCTCTAACTTTAAATTTATATGAACACATTAATTATTATACAAGAGTATAAACCATATACTATTTATTAGTTCCTAAATGAAATTTTAGATAATGTAAGTTTACAAATAAAAAAAAATATATGTACACCTTTATCCTTTTTAATGTACACGTTTTACTCACACACATTTAGGCCGAAATTTGTGATTTCCTCCCCAATCTCACGTTTACTTCTCAACCAGAAATTTCCCATGATACAATTAACTTAAATAAAAGATTCAGCCTCCCAAAATTATGGCAAATCACACGTCTTTCCCCACCTCATACACACGCTTCTCTCCCTCTTATATCTCACAAATTCACACGGCATCTTATTCTCTCTCCATACCAAATCCTCTCAAAATCCTAGCAGCCATGATCCATTCCGTTTGGTTTCCAAGGATCAAAGAAGAAGGAGGTTTAGAAGCTTTCCTCGACCGTGGTGTCCTTGAGTATAGTTGTTCCCGGTCCCGAGCCTCGTTAACTCGCTTCAAGGTACCATCAATCTTTGTTATTGAACCCATGCGACACATATATATATATACATATATATCATAAGAAATCTGAACTAAAAGCATGTCTATCAAATCTTATTAACTATGCGATATACCGATGCGAGTCACGTAAATCTGTAACATGAATCACTAATGTTTAAGCCACATAAAATTATGAAAAACCTCATGCATGGGTGTGTCGTGTGTATGGTATATAAGGCATCAGCATGTGTTTTGCATGTCGACTAGAGCTATAATCAAGTGGGTAATAATTGGGTTTCGAGAGTTTTAAACAAATAAGTTGGTGCCGATCGAATCGGTTTAGGAAGTCTAGTTAGGCTTGGAGTGAATCGGTATTAATGGTGCGCCGAAATGTTGTGTAGTGTGTAAGTAAGGTTATGTCGATTGTTTAACAATGGAAGTTTTATGATCGAATGTAAGGTTTTTAGATCGTTAAAAAAATGGTGTTTGCATGTAACGTTTATGTGAGATTTACTAAGTGGTCAGAAGGGGTTTTATAGAGTTTCATAAACAGTATGAGAAGTTGTATATTGGCAGCAGCAAACGATTATTTACACGCATTAATACTACTTAAAAGATAACAAATCAAGTGGTCATGTGCTGCTTTTGTCAAACGATCTATATCAGAAAATCTTGGAAGTATATTTGAAAGTGTTATGATTCAAATATTGCTAAATTGTTCATATATATAGCGCGTAAAATAGTAAAGTAATTGTTGCATCAAGTCGTTGGTTTGTTGGCATGTTAACGTGTCCCTTCAGTCATATTCTGCCAAGAACTTGGATGTCAAAAGTCACGATGATGAATTTAAGTGTGTTATGTCATATAAGTATTTTTCCTCATTTATAAACCAAGTTGTATCTTGTGTGATTACGGGTTTAGGTGTGCATGGTCATGAGTTCATACAAAGTATGGTACTACAGTGTGTCTTGTGTAATTTTTGTGTGGGTATTTTAAGGATGGCTTGTTTACTTACTTTTATTGGTCTCGTTGAAGTTGGCGTTATAATGTGTTTGTGTGCGTCCTTTATGAGTGTTTGAATGGGTATTCTGAACTAAGGGATTATCATTATATTTTGTGTCTAATCGGTTTAACCTAAAATACTTAAACCGACCTATTAATAAAACGAGAATGCGCTTAACCAAATTAAACTCTAAAAGTAATAATGCGATTCATAATGAGTATTTAAAATCCGTTACGACCTTAAATGAGCTAATAATTATTATGCAAACCGTAATCCGTGTAAATTCATTAAAGAAGGCGTGACGTTGTGTCTTCGTGTTTGTTCATTCATTGCTTTCCTTTCATTGGCGTTAAGGTACATATATTCTGACCTTGTCTCTTAAGGTTTCTCATGATTCGTTTACATCTTTCGATATTAGATTTGAAATGTGATACCTTGCTCTGAGCCTTCTTATTAGGGCTTCCCTATAACTTTCCTATGCTCCCTTTGATTGGATCTCCTATGTGAACTGTTTGATTTTGAACCTTTGATTATGAACCTTCAGATTATGAGCCTTTGATATGAACTTGTGATATGAACCTCTGATATGAACTTATGATATGGACTTTTATATCAACCTTTGACTTCTAAACCTTTGTTATGAACCCTTATGATATGATTATGATTTGACCCTTCAGTTTGATACCCGAGCCAAATATGTTTCCCTAGCCATGAAGGTAACATGGCCGTGTCATTGATGCACCAATGGCATGACTCTAGTGTGTACGAGTGATGTTACACACCGTCCCTTTCTGTTATCTGATTATGAGCTCGATATATATTGTATGGCCACTATCTGTCTGCAGAGGCGTATGGATGCATCCTAGATTTTTTCTCGTATCGATATGTTATGCTATGATATGATTTGTCCGTGAATGATGTCGTGTAACACGCTGCGTCTTCACGCCCCGGGAGCTAGCTACTCCATTGGTTACCGAGGTCTCCTCTTATTATATATGGTATTCCGAGGTCACCCCTCCGAATACAACGGCTACTTATGATATGATATGATATGATATGTTTTTGGGCTCGTGGTAGATTTCTGACAACCCTTACACTTTTGATATGCCTATACTGTACTTTTTGTATTTCCCCAATGCAGCATATTCTGTGTTAATTGTTCACTACTCAATCCATTATATGACTCACTCTACTACCATGATATGTATTACATTGCATTGATCTGTCATACTCTTATTCCAATACTTGAGACTATCATTTCATTCATGTACCGGGTTGTTATATGATTATTGAATTTGATTATGCTATTCATGTTTTATGTGGCTACTGTTTACCCTGCTACGATATGATTAATATGCGATTATATGATTCAACTGCTGTTATCTGACTATATGTTATCTTACAATTATGTGACCCTTTGATTGGTCTGGTGATCATGTTTGAGTGTAATCAGTTGATTTATCTGTTTGTCATGGATACCTTCGTTTAATTATGTTCATGGGCTATGATTATTTGTTAGGGTTCTTATTGCTAATTTTTGACCTGCCATGCTTATATATCTGTTATGATACTGTCATGTTATTAACTGTGGGTTGTTTGACTTGTGTGATTGCCATGCTCACTTACTAATTAACTGCTTCCGCTTGCCTTTAGATTTTTTGTATGTGCTTGTATTTATGTCATTGATGTTTTGCTTTGCTTCGTTCTCCTTGTTATATGTGCTTAGGATATCTGTATAATTGTGTTCTGCAGGATCCTCATTGACTTATTGTCCTCATTTCATTGCGACTTTGTTATCGCTTCATTATTCCATTTCGCATTTCGATTTTATTTAGCTTTCGCTTTGTTATATCTGCATTGGGCTTTTAAGCTCACCAAGCATTTCTTTTCTCTGGCGGGTTTTAGGTTTGAAGATAGGCTTCGATGGGGTGAGTTAGAGTATCCGAGTGGACCAACCCTAGCACCTTATTACTTTAGGACTTATTTTGAAGAACTTTTGTTTTGGGATTTTAATTCATTACGGATATTGTATTTTCTTGTCACCAATTGTGTACATGTTTTGATACTTCATTTTAAGGTTTCGCTTGTAAAGATTTCATTTGTATGTTCCGATATGACACCGAATGTGACACTTCTACCCTTGTCGGGTTGGGGTGTTAAAATTATGGTATCAGAGCAAAGGTTTCGTCTTGTTGACCTTAGGATTGACCTGTGAGGATTTGGGTAGACACTAGGCTTTTGTCTGTTCTGATTTTATCCGATTCATTTGATTTTCGTTCAGATTTGACTTTGATATTCGTTTGTCTTCACTGATTTGGCCTTCCTCTTTTCGCATCGAATTTTGTTATTTTGTCTTCGCACATCCATTTGTCGACCGTTAGATGGAGTCTACCCGTGGAGCCGAAGATGATGGTGCCGACCGGTTGCCGCATGCCCCTCGGGTTGGAGAGGTTCGTGAAGGTAAGCCACACCCGATCGCCATGTCACGGAGACATCAAAGTTCCGGAGGAAGTCGGATGGATCAACCAAAGACGCAAAAGACAGAGAAAAGATTCAACCGGTGGGCGAGAAGGTTCATCTACTTCATATGATTTGAGCGCGATTTATGTTACTCGATTCGTTTGTCATGCGTTTTGAGGCGGTTTGTTATTTTGTTAAGAGATTTTGATCGGTGTTGCTTTTCTTTGATTTGTTCGTAACTCGTTTGAATTGGAAGTTTTATCGCTTAGCAATTTGGTTATATCTCACCTTTCTTTCGATCGCCGAATGAGTCATGAGGAACCGCTTTTGTGCAAGTTGTTGGCCTTCTTTCATTGTGATATGGTAAGTCGCTTGATGTAGTTTATGTTGTATGTATGTGAACCCGTATGCTTTGGTATGTTACTTGATATCGGTATGTGTTATGTTTTGTGTGATATTGGTTATGTGGTTTGTCATGACCCGGATGTAATATGATGACAATAAGAACTTGTTATGTGATGCAAGTATTATGACGCTTGATCAACGTGATAATACCGAGATCATATAATTTGAACTTATTAAAATCATACGACATCAGGGGAAATGCCTGGGGTTGGTACGTGAATGGACTAGGGCTTATATCCGTTATTTTTCAACCCTCATATTCGTTTGGAATTCTGTACCTCATTGCGAGATTCTCACCGACATCTGTTATGTATAAGTTTTGTACGCTATGGACCTGAAGTCGTTATGATGGATTGCCACGTCTGCCTTGAACACGTACGTCTCTGTGTGCCTCTGCGACTTCAATTTTTGAGGACGAAAATTTTCTTTTAGAATGGAAGAGTTGTAAAACCCTAAAATTTTCATTCTTTGAAATTTCCATTTTGCCCCTCTAACTTTAAATTTATATGAACACATTAATTATTATACAAGAGTATAAACCATATACTATTTATTAGTTCCTAAATGAAATTTTAGATAATGTAAGTTTACAAATAAAACAAAAATATGTACACCTTTATCCTTTTTAATGTACACATTTTACTCACACACATTTAGGCCGAAATTTGTGATTTCCTCCCCAATCTCACGTTTACTTCTCAACCAGAAATTTCCCATGATACAATTAACTTAAATTAAAGATTCAGCCTCCCAAAATTATGGCAAATCACACGGCTTTCCCCGCCTCATACACACGCTTCTCTCCCTCTTATATCTCACAAATTCACACGGCATCTTATTCTCTCTCCATACCAAATCCTCTCGAAACCCTAGCAGCCATGATCCATTCCGTTTGGTTTCCAAGGATCAAAGAAGAAGGAGGTTTAGAAGCTTGCCTCGACCGTGGTGTCCTTGAGTATAGTTGTTCCTGGTCCTGAGCCTCGTTAACCTGCTTCAAGGTACCATCAATCTTTTGTTATTGAACCCATGCGACACCTATATATATACATATATATCATAAGAAATCTGAACTAAAAGCATGTCTATAAAATCTTATTAACTATGCGATATACCGACGCGAGTCACGTAAATCTGTAACATGAATCACTAATGTTTAAGCCACATAAAATTATGAAAAACCTCATGCATGGGTGTGTCGTGTGTATGGTATATAAGGCAGCAGCATGTGTGTTTTGCATGTCGACTAGAGCTATAATCAAGTGGGTAATAATTGGGTTTCGAGAGTTTTTAAACAAATAAGTTGGTGCCGTATCGAATCGGTTTAGGAAGTCTAGTTAGGCTTGGAGTGAACTGGTATTAATGGTGCGTCGAGCTGTTGTGTCGTGTGTAAGTAAGGTTATGTGGATTGTTTAACAATGGAAGTTTTATGCTCGAATGTAAGGTTTTTAGATCGTTAAAAAAATGGTGTTTGCATGTAACGTTTATGTGAGTATTACTAAGTGGTCAGAAGGGGTTTTATAGAGTTTCATAAACAGTATGAGAAGTTGTATATTGGCAGCAGCAAACGATTATTTACACGCATTAATACTACTTAAAAGATAACAAATCAAGTGGTCATGTGCTACTTTTGTCAAACGATTTATATCAGAAAATCATGGAAGTATATTTGAAAGTGTGATGATTCAAATATTGCTAAATTGTTCATATATATAGCGCATAAAATAGTAAAGTAATTGTTGCATCAAGTCGTTGGTTTGTTGGCATGTTAACGTGTCCCTTCAGTCATATTCTGCCAAGAACTTGGATGTCAAAAGTCACGATGATGAATTTAAGTGTGTTATGTCATATAAGTATTTTTCCTCATTTATAAACCAAGTTGTATCTTGTGTGATTATGGGTTTAGGTGTGCATGGTCATGAGTTCATACAAAGTATGGTACTACAGTGTGTCTTGTGTAATTTTTGTGTGGGTATTTTAAGGATGGCTTGTTTACTTACTTTTATTGGTCTCGTTGAAGTTGGCGTTATAATGTGTTTGTGTGCGTCCTTAATGAGTGTTTGAATGGGTATTCTGAACTAAGGGATTATCATTATATTTTGTGTCTAATCGGTTTAACCTAAAATACTTAAACCGACCTATTAATAAAACGAGAATGCGCTTAACCAAATTAAACTCTAAAAGTATTAATACGATTCATAATGAGTATTTAAAATCCGTTACGACATTAAATGAGCTAATAATTATTATGCAAACCGTAATCCGTGTAAATTCATTAAAGAAGGCGTGGCGTTGTGTCTTCGTGTTTGTTCATTCATTGCTTTCCTTTCATTGGCGTTAAGGTACAGATATTCTGACCTTGTCTCTTAAGGTTTCTCATGATTCGTTTACATCTTTCGATATTAGATTTGAAATGTGATACCTTGCTCTGAGCCTTCTTATTAGGGCTTCCATATAACTTTGCTATGCTCCCTTTGATTGGATCTCCTATGTGAACTGTTTGATTTTGAACCTTTGATTATGAACCTTCAGATTATGAGCCTTTGATATGAACCTCTGATATGAACTTATGATATGGACTTTTATATGAACCTTTGACTTCTGAACCTTTGTTATGAACCCTTATGATATGATTATGATTTGACCCTTCAGTTTGATACCCGAGCCAAATATGTTTCCCTAGCCACGAAGGTAACATGGCCGTGTCATTGATGCACCAATGTCATGACTCTAGTGTGTACGAGTGATGTTACACACCGTCCTTTTCTGTTATCTGATTATGAGCTCGATATATATTGTATGGCCACTATCTGTCTGCAGAGGCGTATGGATGCATCCTAGATTTTTTATGTATCTGATATGTTATGCTATGATATGATTTGTCTGGTGAATGATGTCGTGTGCAATACGCGTCTTCACAGTCTGGGAGCAAGCTACTCCATTGGTTACTGAGGTCTCCCCTCCTATTATATATGGTATTCCTAGGTCACCAACGGCTACTTATGATATGATATGATATGATATGTTTCGGCTCGTGGTTGATTTCGACAACCCTTACACTTTTGATATGCATATATCGTACTTTCAGATTTCAATGCAAAGATATTCGTGTTAATTGTTCACTACTCAATCCATTATATGACTCACTCTACTACCATGATATGTATTACATTGCATTGATATGTCATACTCTTATTCCGTTACTTGAGACTATCATTTCATTCATGTACCGGGTTGTTATATGATTATTGAATTTGATTATGCTATTCATGTTTTATGTGGCTACTGTTTACCCTGCTACGATATGATTAATATGTGATTATATGATTCAACTGTTGTTATCTGACTATATGTTATCTTACTGTTATGTGACCCTTTGATTGGTCTGGTGATCATGTTTGAGTGTAATCAGTTGATTTATCTGTTTGTCATGGATACATTCGTTTAATTATGTTCATGGGCTATGATTATTTGTTAGGTTCTTATTGCTAATTTTTGACCCGCCATGCTTATATATCATATGATATCGTCATGTTATTAATCGTGGGTTGTTTGACTTGTGTGATTGCCATGCTCACTTACTAATTAATCGCCCGCTTGCCTTTAGATTTTTGTATGTGCTTGTATTTATGTCATTGATGCTTTGCTTTGCTTCGCTCTCCTTGTTATATGTGCTTTGGATATCTCAGATAATTGTGTTCTCGCAGATCCTCATTGACTCATTATCCTCATTTCACGCGACTTTGTTATCGCTTCATTATTCCATTTCGCATTTCGATTTTATTTAGCTTTCGCTTTGTTATATATGATCACCGGCTTTTTAAGCTCACCAGATTTCTTTTCTGCTGGCGGTTTTAGGTTTCAAGATAGGCTTGATGGGTCGAGAGTTAGAGTATCCGAGTGGACCAACCCTAGCACCTTATTACTTTGGGACTTATTTTGAAGAACTTTTGTTTTGGGATTTTAATTCATTCTCGATATTGTATTTTCTTGTCACCAATTGTGTACATGTTTTGATACTTCATTTTAAGGTTTCCGCTTGTAAAGATTTCATTTGTATGTTCGATATGACACCGAATGTGACACTTCTACCCTTGTCGGGTTGGGGTGTTAAAATTATGATATCGAGCAAAGGTTTCGCCTTGTTGACCTTAGGATTGACCGTGAGGATTTGGGTAGACACTAGGCTTCGTCTGCTCGATTTTATCCGATTCGCTTGATTTTCGCTCGATTTGACTTTGATATTCGCTTGTCTTCACCGATTTGGCCTTCCTCTTTCGCATCGAATTTTGTTATTTTGTCTTCGCACATCCATTTGTCTACCGTTAGATGGAGTCTACCCGTGGAGCCAAGATGATGGTGCCTCGCTGTCGCAATGTCCCCGGGTTGGAGAGGTTCGTGAAGCGTGGCCACACCCGACCGCTGCGGTCCGGAGACATCGAGTTGTCTTTGGAGGAAGTCGGACGGATCAACCAAAGACGCAAAGACGGAGAAAAGATTCAACCGGTGGCTGAGAAGGTTCATCTACTTCATATGATTTGAGCGCGATTTATGTTACTCCGATTCGTTTGTCATGCGTTTTGAGGCGGTTTGTTATTTTGTTAAGAGATTTTGATCGGTATTGCTTTTCTTTGATTTGTTCAGAACTCGGTTTGAATTGTGAAGTTTTATCGTTTAGCAATTTGGTTATATCTCAGCCTTTCTTTTGGATCGTCAGTAATGAGTCATGAGGAACCGTTTTGTGCAAGTTGTTGGCCTTCTTTCATTGTGATATGGTAAGTTGTTTGATGTAGTTTATGTTGTATGTATGTGAACCTGGTATGCTTTGGTATGTTACTTGATATCGGTATGTGATATGTTTTGTGTGATATTGGTTATGTGGTTTGTCATGACCCGGGACATAATATGATGACAATAAGAACTTGTTATGTGATGCAAGTATTATGACGCCTGATCAACGTGATAATACCAAGATTATATAATTTGAACTTATTAAAATCATACGACATCAGGGGAAACGCCTGGGGTTGGTACGTGAATGGACTAGGGCTTATATCCGTTATTTTTCAACCCTCATGTTCGTTTGGAATTCTGTACCTCATTGCGAGATTCTCACCGACATCTGTTATGCATAAGTTTTGTACGCTATGGACCTGAAGTCATTATGATGGATTGCCACGTCTGCCTTGAACACGTACGTCTCTGTGTGCCTCTGCGACTTCAATTTTCGAGGACGAAAATTTTCTTTTAGAAAGGAAGAGTTGTAAAACCCTAAAATTTTCATTCTTTGAAATTTCCATTTTGCCCCTCTAACTTTAAATTTATATGAACACATTAATTATTATACAAGAGTATAAACCATATACTATTTATTAGTTCCTAAATGAAATTTTAGATAATATAAGTTTACGAAAAAAAAATATGTACAACTTTATCCTTTTTAATGTACACGTTTTACTCACACACATTTAGGCCGAAATTTGTGATTTCCTCCCCAATCTCACGTTTACTTCTCAACCAGAAATTTCCCATGATACAATTAACTTAAATAAAAGATTCAGCCTCCCAAAATTATGGCAAATCACACGCTTTCCCCACCTCATACACACGCTTCTCTCCCTCTTATATCTCACAAATTCACACGGCATCTTATTCTCTCTCCATACCAAATCCTCTCAAAACCCTAGCAGCCATGATCCATTCCGCTTGGTTTCCAAGGATCAAAAAGAAGGAGGTTTAGAAGCTTGCCTCGACCGTGGTGTCCTTGAGTATAGTTGTTCCCGGTCCCGAGCCCGTTAACCCGCTTAAGGTACCATCAATCTTTGTTATTGAACCCATGCGAAACCTATATATACATATATATCATAAGAAATCTGAACTAAAAGCATGTCTATCAAATCTTATTAACTATGCGATATACCGATGCGAGTCATGAATCAGAATATGAATCACTAATGTTTAAGCCACATAAAATTATGAAAACCTCATGCATGGGTGTGTCGTGTGTATGGTATATAAGGCAGCAGATGTGTGTTTTGTATGTCGACTAGAGCTATAATCAAGTGGGTAATAATTAGGTTTTGAGAGTTTTAAACAAATAAGTTGGTGCCGATCGAATCGGTTTGGAAGTCTAGTTAGGCTTGGAGTGAACTGGTATTAATGGTGCGTCGAGCTGTTGTGTCGTGTGTAAGTAAGGTTATGTGGATTGTTTAACAATGGAAGTTTTATGCTCGAATGTAAGGTTTTAGATCGTTAAAAAATGGTGTTTGCATGTAACGCTTATGTGAGTATTACTAAGTGGTCGGAAGGGTTTTATAGAGTTTCATAAACAAGATGAGAAGTTGTATATGGCGCAGAAAGAAACGATTATTTACACGCATTAATACTACTTAAAAGATAACAAATCAAGTGGTCATGTGCTACTTTTGTCAAACGATTTATATCGAAAATCTTGGAAGTATATTTGAAAGTGTTATGATTCAAATATTGCTAAATTGTTCATATATATAGCGATAAAACAAGAACGTAATTGTTGCATCAAGTCGTTGGTTTGTTGGCATGTTAACGTGTCCCTTCAGTCATATTCTGCCAAGAACTTGGATGTCAAAAGTCACGATGATGAATTTAAGTGTGTTATGTCATATAAGTATTTTTCCTCATTTATAAACCAAGTTGTATCTTGTGTGATTATGGGTTTAGGTGTGCATGGTCATGAGTTCATACAAAGTATGGTACTACAGAGTGTCTTGTGTAATTTTTGTGTGGGTATTTTAAGGATGGCTTGTTTACTTACTTTTATTGGTCTCGTTGAAGTTGGCGTTATAATGTGTTTGTGCGCCCTTTATGAGTGTTTGAAATGGTATTCGAACTAAGGGATTATCATTATATTTTGTGTCTAATCGGTTTAACCTAAAATACTTAAACCGACCTATTAATAAAACGAATGCGCTTAACCAAATTAAAATCTAAAAGTATTAATGCGATTCATAATGAGTATTTAAAACTGCTACGACATTAAATGAGCTAATAATTATTATGCGAACCGTAATCCGTGTAGATTCATTAAAGAAGGCGACGCGTTGTGTCTTCGTGTTTGTTCATTCATTGCTTTCCTTTCATTGGCGTTAAGGTACGGATATTCGACCTTGTCTCTTAAGGTTTCTCATGATTCGCTTACATCTTTCGATATTAGATTTGAAATGTGATACCTTGCTCTGAGCCTTCTTATTAGGGCTTCCCTATAACTTTGCTATGCTCCCTTTGATTGGATCTCCTATGTGAACTGTTTGATTTTGAACCTTTGATTATGAACCTTCAGATTATGAGCCTTTGATATGAACCTGTGATATGAACCTCTGATATGAACTTATGATATGGACTTTGATAAGAACCTTTGAGTTCTGAACCTTTGTTATGAACCCTTATGATATGATTATGATTTGACCTTCCGCTTGATACCCGAGCCAAATATGTTTCCCCAGCCATGAAGGTAACATGGCCGTGTCATTGATGCACCAATGGCATGACTATAGTGTGTACGAGTGATGTTACACACCGTCCCTTTCGTTATCGATTATGAGCTCGATATATATTGTATGGCCACTATCCGTCTGCAGGGCGATTTATGCATCCTAGATTTGTTATGTATCCGATATGTTATGCTATGATATGATTTGTCCGTGAATGATGTCGGTGCAACGGCGTCTTCACGACCGGGAGCTAGCTACTCCATTGGTTACCGAGGTCTCCTCCTATTATATATGGTATTCCGAGGTCACCCTCCGAATACAACGACTACTTATGATATGATATGATATGATATGTTTCGGGCTCGTGGTAGATTTCGACAACCCTTACACTTTTGATATGCCTATACTGTACTTTCTCAGATTTCAATGCACCATATTCTCGTGTTAATTGTTCACTACTCAATCCATTATATGACTCACTCTACTACCATGATATGAATTACATTGCATTGATCATCATACTCTTATTCCGCTTTTGAGACTATCATTTCATTCATGTACCGGTTGTTATATGATTATTGAATTTGATTATGCTATTCATGTTTTATGTGGCCGCTGTTTACCCTGCTACGATATGATTAATATGCGATTATATGATTCAACTATTGTTATCTGACTATATGTTATCCTACTGTTATGTAACCCTTTGATTGGTCTGGTGATCATGTTTGAGTGTAATCAGTTGATTTATCTGTTTGTCATGGATACCTTCGTTTAATTATGTTCATGGGCTATGATTATTTGTTAGGGTTCTTATTGCTAATTTTTGACCTGCCATGCTTATATATCTGCTATGATACTATCATGTTATTAACTGTGGGTTGTTTGACTTGTGTGATTGCCATGCTCACTTACTAATTAACTGCTTCCGCTTGCCTTTAGATTTTTTGTATGTGCTTGTATTTATGTCATTGATGCTTTGCTTTGCTTCGCTCTCCTTGTTATATGTTCTTTGGATATCTCAGATAATTGTGTTCGCAGATCCTCATTGACTCATTGTCTTCATTTCACGCGACTTTGTTACCGCTTCATTATTCCATTTCGCATTTCGATTTTATTTAGCTTTCGCTTTGTTATATCTGCTCACCTGGCTTTTTAAGCTCACCGCATTTCTTTTCCCCTGGCAGTTTTAGGTTTGAAGATAGGCTTCATGGGGTGAGAGTTAGAGTATCCGAGTGGACCAACCGTAGCACCTTATTACTTTGGGACTTATTTTGAAGAACTTTTGTTTTGGGATTTTAATTCATTCTCGATATTGTATTTTCTTGTCACCAATTGTGTACATGTTTTGATACTTCATTTTAAGGTTTCCGCTTGTAAAGATTTCATTTGTATGTTATGATATGACACCGTATCGTGACACTTCTACCCTTGTCGGGTTGGGGTGTTACAAGAAAGCTCATAGTCGCAATGCTTAGTTATATTTAGTAGTTAGTTAAGTAACACCGTGGAGGACGGACGGGTCTTTACCCATCGTGTTAATACAAATAAGTCAGTAAAAATATTTATTTATATTTTACGATCTTCTAATGTTTTGTGGATAACAAACGTAAAATCATTTTAACGAAACAAATAAAATATGTAAATATTTTGATTCAATAGTTTTCTAACACACTTACGTTTTCACATAAAACACTAAAACAAGTATAAGTGATTTTATGTTTTAGATATACATATGTACAACAACTAGTGTTTACATATTGGGCTAACATATACTTAACTAAGTGTATATTAAAACGGGTAAAAACTAAGTGTATACTAAAATGGGTAAAAACAAGTATATACTAAAATGGGTAAAAACTAACAAATGGTATTGACCCATAACCCATGGTATTGTCCAAACCACTTAACTAGGTTCAATGTATTCTTGAGATACATTGTATCTAGAAAGAAACCCATGGATCAACCCATAAACCATGACCCATGACCCATAACCAATAATACCCATGGGCAAAGAGGAGCGTCCCACGGATCCCTAGCATTACGCTAGATGGATCCTTGTGGGAGGGATCTGGGATCCGGGAAAAGAGAGAATTCTCTATAAATAGTGAGCCATTTCTTCATTATTTCTTACCCTCTCTAACACACTTTCCCTAGAGTTGAAAACTCTCTAACCCCGCATCTAAGAGATCTATGTTTGTAGTTTTGTTTTGTGTGATCTTTAGGTTCCTCTTAAAGGCAAGATCATCACCTTTGAAGTCGAGCAAGCTCAAGTCCATGAGTTGCAATACTTCCTCATCATCAAGACTACTGAAGTTTTCTTGTTGATGATTGTTTCCCTTTTTCTTAAGAAGTGTTTAAGACATTTGTGAACGGTGTCTCAAGTGTCAATACGAAGATATTAGTGAAGGGTATCTATCGTCCATATTATAAGCGCTTGTGGTGGGTGCTTAGAAGTCAAGACTAGAAGCATTAGTGAATGGTGCTTAGAAGTCAAGACACAAGACATTAGTGAAGGGTGTCTTGAAGATCTAGTCGAAGGCATTAGTATAAGGTGCCTTAAATGTACATTCGATATGGTGTGATTCGATGTACTAGTTAGATTAGTATTGGGTCAAAGGATATTGATATCCTTGTTGATGTTGATTTAAGGAGTTGATCTCCTTTGGGGTTAGGAGATTGGTGTAGTGATTGGTAGTAGTTCTTTCATTGCAATGGAACTAGGTGCTTAGCCTAATACCTAATAAATGGTAGACGACGTTGTGATAGGTGTGGTTCACCTTGGAGTGAAAGAACTCGGTGGTTAGCCTAGCACCGTATGAAGGGTAGGCGATGTTGTGTTAGGTGTGGTTCACCTTGGAGTGAAAGAACCCGGTGGTTAGCCTAGTACCGGAAAAAGAGTAGGCAACGTTGTGAAGGCTTCTTCGCCATAAGGAGTTGGTGTTGTGTAGTGCTTACAAACTCTCGAGTAGGTGACTCGGGGAGTGGAATAGGGCAAGGAAGGTGTCCTTGTAGCCGAACCACTATAAATACTCGCGTTGTGGTTTTGTGCTTCTTACCCTTTATCTTTTTTATTACATATCCATACTTCTATGTGCTTGATCATCAACATCCAACACACATTCAAATAGATTGACATAAGTCGATCTAAATAATTTAAAATGAAGTTTTAATTGGTAAAACTATTCAACCCCCTTCTAGTTTTCCACAATTGGCATCGAGCTTCGCTACCAAGTTTCTTAGAGTATATTATACTTTAAAAACTTGATACGATCCACTGTTAATTGAAAACTACAAAGAAGGGCTTTACAAAATAAACACCATAACTTTTAAAAACTCTTTTGTTGGATGTTGATTAGATGACAATTTTTATTTCTCTCATTTTATTTTACTTTTTACTTAATTGCACTAATCCTCTTTGTCATGTTGATTAGTTAAAGTTTCACATCTATC
Source organism: Chrysanthemum lavandulifolium (assembly GCA_022545495.1). Lineage (NCBI taxonomy): Eukaryota > Viridiplantae > Streptophyta > Magnoliopsida > Asterales > Asteraceae > Chrysanthemum > Chrysanthemum lavandulifolium. Next base: position 198,734,602 of record CM040240.1, on the reverse strand, counting down.
AAGCCATAGGAATTGCTTGATAATAAGGTTACCTTTCTTAAGAAGGTATCTTAAGCATAAAGGAGCTGGAATTGTCTTCTGACATTTGCTGTGTCATTTGTAAAGACATTTCTAAGTGCATTTGAGGTATGAATTTCCACTTATCTCTAAATAATATTAGCTTGATAGATAAGTGTGATTACTTAGGTATTTATTTGAGTAGCTTTTGTGTATACACATGTTTTACTAATAGCTTCACTAGGAAGCTTTTTCTCACATACGTGTTAAGTTTTCGTTAAAGTCGGGTATATATAAAATTATTTTTACTTTCACTAATCCAAAATCATATCCTTTTATATTAAAACAAAACACAAATCTCAAAAATTTCTCCTTCCCCATAAATACATCATCCGACCTCCTAACCCTATCCCACTTTTTCAAATCTTCCAAATTCAAAAAATTACCTCTCATTCAAAACTTCATATTCTTCCTCACACTCATCTCGTCGGAATCGAAGAAGGTTCACCATCAACATGATTTACATCGCTCTCGTGATCATCGCCTTAACACTCATTGCTCTTGTGTTTCCTATGATGAAGTTCTCATACGGAGACATTTACTTTGTGTTAATGATCTACATTGGGGTTATATACCCAATCCTTTGTATCATTCTTAGCATTGAAATGAAATATTACTAATAGTTTAGTTTATCTATGTTATTATTATCTTAATGTGTTTTTCTTTTCTCGTGTTTTTTTCCTCGTATTCTCTCGTAGATCTATAGAAAACATGAATGCTTGCTAAAAGAAAAAGTAGGTTAAAACACATATCTTGGTATATGTGACAACCCGTACTTTCAGGTCATTTCTTGACACAATTTATGCCTCATTATTTCAACATTTATCGTAAACTTGGTTTACGTGTTCCAAATTGCGAACCTTTAAGGTTTAGCGGCTAATTCATGATTATAACATCACGCACAATTCATATGGACTAAGATTAGTCTACATTTCATTGACATCATTTGCATTATATAAATTCATTCATGACATTTCATTTCACATTTATCGCGTAATTTTTATATTAAATAAACGTTATCGCGTGAGTTATTATTTTGTATATTTAATCCGTTACTTTCAAAATGATCCCGATGTATTTTTAAACTTACATTTAGTTTATATAAACTATATTTTGAGTTTAACAAGTGTTTTAAATTTATTTGGTACATTATTCGTTAAATTATTACGACGCTTTCTTAAAAATTATACGATAATTATTTTATCACCAATTTTCACAAGGAATGTATTTTTACAATTTTTATTATCTCATTACATTCTATTTTGATTTATTAAAACTTACTTGTACCAAAAAGTTACAATTACCTACACCATTTACTTATACTTTTTATCAAATATTTACACAAATTATATACAAATATATACTTAAACTTTTTATAAAAAAAAATAAAATAAAATATCTTATATCCCCCCTGGCCGACCAAGGGGAGGGTATTCATTTAATGGCATGGCTAGCTTGATTGTAATAAATGTTACTTATACATATAAGTCTTACTTGAATTATCAATTTCATTTCATTCACTCAAACATTTCTACAAGTGTTAAAATTTTTCCTCTCCTTGTTTCTTGCTTCTCCATAACCGGCCTTCAAAGGGTTCTACAAGGATCATCTTCAAAAATTTTCTCAAGTGTTTAATCAATCTAGTTTATACTCTTTATTAGGTTTTGAAATAAAAACCAAGAGTATTTAGGATTTACCTTGTTACTTGCACCTCATCATATTCACTTGTAAGCATGTTTCTTTCATTTTCATGTTTCCTTTTTAATTTCATATGTATCTTTTCATTTTTGGAGCAACATGCAAGACATATGTGATTTATACCATTTTTACATGATTTTAGAGTATATATATATATATATATTTGGTCATCCTATAATTATCCCCATGGTATTCTTTGGTCTTGATGGTGATTAGGAACCCATGACACCCTAAGAAGGTGTATGGTAGGATTAGATTAGTTTTGGAGTTGATTTGAAGGGATTAGAATAGGTTTTGTCCGAGAAAACTATTTTCGATAACTATAAATTATGTTCTGTCCTTGTTTTGATTTTCTGGAAAACCGACAGTAGGCACGACATTTTGGCCTTGATATTTAGAAAATATACTTTAAAACGAATCCGTGGCCGCTTGAACGGATAAAACGGACTTATAACGAAGAAGTTATGGATTTTACAAGTTTGACGATTTAAAAATATTATTTTCTCAAATTTCAGAACATATTTTTAGTTTGTTCGGGTCAAAACGAGCCTTAAGCTTCACAAATTATTTCGACTTATCAAAAATATATTAGTATACCTTGATACGGCTAAGGACGATTATACGAGAAAACGGATTTGAAACGACAAAGATATGCACGTTTTCATAAAGTTGCCGTAACTATTATTTTCTAAAAACTATATTATTTTTACGTTACAAGTGTTACATTAGTCAGAACGACCATGTTTGAGGCTGTTTTTAACGAGGTTGTGAAACTTTTTGGAACGAATTGTCTTCTAATAAAATCAAGTTCACCGAGCATATTTTTCAAAACAACAAGCCGTTTGTATAGCGGAGTTATAATAAATTATTTACGGATGTCTAAACTTGGCCGAAACTCACTTTTTGAACTACAATTAGCCAAAATCACTATCTTTAACCCTTATTATCTTTATGTTCGAGACCTTTTGGACGAAAACTCCTGAACTGAAACTTCTAGATATCGATACAAACTTTCCAAAACCGTCGAGTTCGTTCTCAACGATCGACGACACCATTTTACGACTAGTTTTCCAAAGTTATTTTTGTTAATTTCATGAAAATTCACGACATTGTTTTACTGACGAAAAGTGAAAATTTCACCATAAATCATTATAAAACCATTGTAGGATGACATTTTGACGTAAAACTTGTAAAGTCATTTTGAATGGTCAAGACGACAAGAGAGTATTTTTCACTGAAAAGTACTATTTTCAAAACCCGCAAATGGTATAAATAACATACGAAATGCATGCATAATATTAAATTGCAACTCATGACATATCATATCATTCGTAATAGGTCCCGTTAACGATCACATTATACCTCGTGTACTCACTTTTGCCATTATTCCGCTTTACCAAGTGAGTTTTCATAGCCCCACTTTCAATTGTTTTGTACGGTTTTGGGGAGATACATGCTTAACTATTTTCACAAGTACTTTAGATTTTAAGGCTAAATTCTATCATGATCACCTTTGTTTCAAAATCAAATGTTATACTATATCAATTGTTCTTGTATGCGTGCTACGGTTCTACGTCAGATAACGCTCTAAATCGCTTGACTCATCGATACATCGAGTTAGGTGCTATTGATTACGTGCTATGGTTCTACGTCAGATAACGCTCTAAATCACTTGACCATCGATACATTAGGTCTAGTTTTATTGATTAAGTGCTATGGTTCTACGTCGAGTTAGGTACTATTGTGAATTCATTTGACGATCATATGTTTGAACACAAACTATACACATTTTGGCAAAGGTTGTGAATACACAAAGTTGCAAGTTTTGTATGGGCGGAACTTGAACCGAGTGGATTTACAATGCCTTTGCCGTGCATAAACAATTTTGGAAGGCTTTTCATTTCAAAACAAACTCTATGAACTCACTCAACCTTTGTGTTGACACTTTTAGCATGTTTTTATCTCGTATCTAAGGCATTCACTTCATGGCATGCATTTGGACACATCATGGAGTCGCGATGACGACGCGCCTCACTTGGGTTTTACGACTTTAAAACATCGCTTGAATTGTAACAAACTTATTTCCGCACAAGTTGATTTTCATTTGGGACCTACCTTGTAAACTCGATTGTTTTCATTAAATCAAACGATGTATTTTCCAAACGACACTTTAGGTCGCTCAATATAATCGTGATTGTGATGCTATGACAACCAATCCCGTGAATTCCATTCCGCCACAAAATGTAATTTGGGGTGACATGATTGGCATCGAGCTTCGTTATAGAGAACTAGGTTGCATCATTGACCCTAGACTATAACTACATCACCATAGCATCTCATCATTTCATCATAAGTGCATGTTCACTTTGCATGCGATTTATACGCACATTTTTCGAGTTAATTACTTTCATTTCATAACGATTGTCACATGGATGCCTTTAAATACCCATCCCATTATCCTTTCTCATACTCTAATGTGGATAATTCCTTGTTATTCCCTATCACAATCTTTACATCAATTGGCTCATCACCGATAACGCCGAATGCCGAGATAAACCCTTAAGTAGGGCAAAGTCACTCACTCCTTTGTTTCATCACTAACATGTCGAGTTACACGTTACTAACACATTAAGTCACTAAACCATTATACACTTGAAGCACTTACGACACCTCATAACCCACCTTTATGGAACCCGTCGATCATTTCAAAAATAACCTCAAACTTATCATCTCTTATCACATCTCTTTAGAACGCTTATTATTAACATAGGACTTTGTTACATCTCACCTTTCCTTTTTATTTTGAAGAAGATATATACCAAGAAAGCCACACCAGTAATGACCCAAGCGGCTATTCAAAAGTTGGTAAGGGATAGTGTAGCAGAGGCATTAAGGATTGAAAGGGAACGGTACGCCGCCGCCGCCGAGGTCGCTGATCGCCGGCAAGCCGCTAGGTTTCTTCTTCAGCAGAAATGCAGGAGGGTCCGGAGTTAAAAGTCGTCAGATAAGAATTTCAAAAGTGGAGATCCCACTAAGTTTAGAGGTACCAAGAAGCCACATCCATGGTTCGATGGTTTGAAAAATTGAATCGGTTTTTGCTATGTAATCGTCCGGATGACAAGAAGGTCAAATTTGCTACGAGTACATTACTTGGATGGAGCATTGTCATGGTGGAATTCTTATGCTCAACCGATTGGAATGGAGAATGCTTTCAAGCTCACTTGGGAGCAATTTAAAGGTTTGGTAACAAAGAAGTTTTGTCCGCGCATTTGAGGTTAAGAAGTTGGAGACCGAATTCTATGAGTTGGAAACTATTGGGTACGACATTGATACTTATATTCAAGGTTCCAAGAATTGGCCGTGTTATGCCCATCTATGGTTTCGGATAATGAGAAGCCACCTGGAGGCTTTCATTGAAGGACTTCCGAGATTATTCAAGGCGATGTGACTTCTTCTTGACCACAGACGATCGAGGAAGCTATTCGATTGTCTCAAAAGCTCATGGCACAAGTAGTAAAGAGGGCAACACCAACAACACCAACCTTAACAACAATACCAACAACCGCACCAACTACCACAATAACCAAAACAACAACTACAACGACGATAACCAAATCAACAACAACAAAAGAAAATGGGAAAATGACCAAGGAGGTTATATCAACAACAACCAAAACCGTAACACTAACCATCATCAACAATGTAATAGAAGACAAGAAGTCGCCTGTGGTCTATGTTGTTGCACCAACAAAGGGAAGAGCTTATGCAGAAACTTACCGCGATGCCACCAATGCACGCTACATCATAATGGTCCATGTGGTATATGTTTTAGTCGTCACAAAGTAGGACACCTTGCTAAGGACCGTAAGGGCAAGACCATAGTTACGTGCTTCGGATGTGGGGAACAAGGACACTATCGGAACCAATGTCCTCAAAACCAAGGTCAACAAGTCAAGGTGCTCATGGAATGTATATATGTTAGAAGGAGGAGGAGGAGCTCGTCAAGGTATCAACGACGGAAGATCAAGAAGTTCGAAACTAATGCCTTATTTCTCCTTATGTACTATGTCGCACTAAGTTTATGTTTTCCATCGTATCCGAATCTTTATAACCTAAGATGTATTTCTATTTGATAAACCACTGTTGTAAAATATTCTCATCTATCGTACTTTATTTTCTTTCCGAATTGTTATCATTTACGAGGATTTTAATTCTTTTACTTTAACTATCATTTTAACGACACTTCTCCATGTCTTCTCTCCTCGATGTTCATCACAATTTTAACATCGCTTGACTCAACACCAAACAACATATGAGTCGATTAGTCCAAGCATTGATAGTTACTCCTAAATTATACATAGCCCGATCACCTATGTCTAATTCAGAAGAATCATGCGATGAAGGGAGTAGTAGGCTTATATGTGTAAGCAATCCGTAATCGAGCCAAATTTTCAAAGTCCTCCTTCAAACCAATTTAGCCTAATCTCATGACAGCTCTTGTTTGATGAGTTGTGAGATTAAGTGAAAATTGGTTGGTAAAAGTCTTTGAGGGTTTTGCTCGGAATGGGAAAGTTTGCCACATCAAACCCTAAACCCGATAGACTAACAACGATTGAATTTAGGGACCGAATTCCTTTTGATGGGCGAATGTGACAACCCGTACTTTCGTGTCATTTCTTGACACAATTTATGCCTCATTATTTCAACATTTATCGTAAACTTGGTTTACGTGTTCCAAATTGCGTAACCTTTAAGGTTTAGCGGCTTAATTCATGATTATAACATCACGCATAATTCATATGGACTAAGATTAGTCTACATTTCATTGACATCATTTGCATTATATAAATTCATTCATGACATTTCATTTCACATTTATCGCGTAATTTTTATATTAAATAAACGTTATCGCGTGAGTTATTATTTTGTATATTTAATCCGTTACTTTCAAAAATGATCCCGATGTATTTTTAAACTTACATTTAGTTTATATAAACTATATTTTGAGTTTAACAAGTGTTTTAAATTTATTTGGTACATTATTCGTTAAAGTTAAATTATTACGACGTTTTCTTAAAAATTATACGATAATTATTTTATCACTCAATTTTCACAAGGAATGTATTTTTACAATTTTTATTATCTCATTACATTCTATTTTTGATTTATTAAAACTTACTTGTACCAAAAGTTACAATTACCTACACCATTTACTTATACTTTTATCAAATATTTACACAAATTATATACAAATATATACTTAAACTTTTATAAAAAAAAATATATATATCTTATATCCTCCCCTTGGCCGACCAAGGGGAGGGTATTCATTTAATGTGGCATGGCTAGCTTGATTGTAAAAATGTTACTTATACATATAAGTCTTACTTGAATTATCAATTTCATTTCATTCACTCAAACATTTCTACAAGTGTTAAAATTTTCCTCTCCTTGTTTCTTGCTTCTCCATAACCGGCCTTCAAAGGGTTCTACAAGGGATCATCTTCAAAAATTTTCTCAAGTGTTTAATCAATCTAGTTTATACTCTTTATTAGGTTTTGAAATAAAAACCAAGAGTATTTAGGATTTACCTTGTTACTTGCACCTCATCATATTCACTTGTAAGCATGTTTCTTTCATTTTCATGTTTCCTTTTTCATTTCATATGTATCTTTTCATTTTTGGAGCAACATGCAAGACATATGTGATTTATACCATTTTTACATGATTTTAGAGTATATATATATATATTTGGTCATCCTATAATTATCCCCATGGTATTCTTTGGTCTTGATGGTGATTAGGAACCCATGACACCCTAAGAAGGTGTATGGTAGGATTAGATTAGTTTTGGAGTTGATTTGAAGGGATTAGAATAGGTTTTGTCCGAGAAAACTATTTTCGATAACTATAAATTATGTTCTGTCCTTGTTTCGATTTTCTGGAAAACCGACAGTAGGCACGACATTTTGGCCTTGATATTTAGAAAATATACTTTAAAACGAATCCGTGGTCGCTTGAACGGATAAAACGGACTTATAACGAAGAAGTTATGGATTTTACAAGTTTGACGACTAAAAATATTATTTTTCAAATTTCAGCAACATATTTTTAGTTTGTTCGGTCAAAACGAGCCTTAAGCTTCACAAATTATTTCGACTTATCAAAAATATATTAGTATACCTTGATACGGCTAAGGACGATTATACGAGAAAACGGATTTGAAACGACAAAGATATGCACGCTTTCATAAAGTTGCCGTAACTATTATTTTCTAAAAACTATATTATTTTTACGTTACAAGTGTTACATTAGTCAGAACGACCATGTTTGAGGTGTTTTTAACGAGGTTGTGAAACTTTTGGAACGAATTGTCTTCTAATAAAATCAAGTTCACCGAGCATATTTTTCAAAACAACATGTCGCTTGTATAGCGGAGTTATAATAAATTATTTACGGATGTCTAAACTTGGCGAAACTCACTTTTTGAACTACAATTAGCCAAAATCACTATCTTTAACCCTTATTATCTTTATGTTCGAGACCTTTTGACGAAAACTCCGAACTGAAACTTCTAGATATCGATACAAACTTTCCAAAACCGTCGAGTTCGTTCTCTAACGATCGACGACACCATTTTACGACTAGTTTTCCAAAGTTATTTTGTTAATTTCATGAAAATTCCGACGACATTGTTTTACTTAACGAAAAGTGAAAATTTCACCATAAATCATTATAAAACCATTGTAGGATGACATTTTGACGTAAAAACTTGTAAAGTCATTTTGAATGGTCAAGACGACAAGAGAGTATTTTTTTGACGAAAAGTACTATTTTCAAAACCCGCAAATGGTATAAATAACATACGAAATGCATGCATAACATTACATTGCAACTCATGACATATCATATCATTCGTAATAGGTCCCGGTTAACGCATCACATTATACCTCGGTGTACTCACTTTTGCCATTATTCCAGTTTACCAAGTGAGTTTTCATAGCCCCACTTTCAATTGTTTTGTACGGTTTTGGGGGAGATACATGCTTAACTATTTTTCACAAGTACTTTAGATTTTAAGGCTAAATTCTATCATGATCACCTTTGTTTCAAAATCAAATGTTATACTATATCAATTGTTCTTGTATGCGTGCTACGGTTCTACGTCGTATAACGTTCTAAATCATTGACTCATCGATACATCGAGTTAGGTGCTATTGATTACGTGCTATGGTTCTACGTCAGATAACGCTCTAAATCGATTGACTATCGATACATTAGGTCTAGTTTTATTGATTAAGTGCTATGGTTCTACGTCGAGTTAGGTACTATTGTGAATTCATTTGACGATGTGGGCTTGAACACAAACTATACACATTTTGGCGGTGGGTTGTGAATACACAGTTGCAAGTTTTGTATGGGCGGAACTTGAACCGGGTGGATTTACAATGCCTTTGTCGCATAAACAATTTTGGAAGGCTTTTCATTTCAAAACAAACTCTATGAACTCACTCAACCTTTGTGTTGACACTTTTAGCATGTTTTTATCTCGTATCTAAGGCATTCACTTCATGGCATGCATTTGGACACATCATGGAGTCGCGATGACGACGCGCCTCACTTGGGTTTTACGACTTTAAAACATCGCTTGAATTGTAACAAACTTATTTCCGCAAGTTGATTTTCATTTGGGACCTACCTTGTAAACTCGATTGTTTTCATTAAATCAAACGATGTATTTTCCAAACGACACTTTAGGTCGTTCAATATTTGAGGATCGCTCGTGAATTCCATTATGAAAAATGTAATTTGGGGTGTGACAAGATAAAACTATAAGATCTAAAACCTATATATTTTATCAAACAAAATGTGATCCACGGATCCTCGAAGAATGATCCTTTTAAAAGGGAACCGTAGGAACAATCCTTTTCATGCAAATTCTTTCTAAAATTACAAGTTCCACTAGAATGCCAAACATTAAGTGAGCGAAGTCCATGATTGACTCAAGTCATTGTTAATAAAATTAAAAACGTTAGGGAGTCATTGGTTAATCACAAAACATCACTTTCTATTAACTCGTCTTTTTTCTAGGTTCCACTATGTCTCACGAATACGAGTTTGATTTTACAATCACAAGCTTCTACACTCCAAACATCTCCCTTGAGCCCAACACACCTAGCAACCATGTTCGTGGGTTCAATAATCTCGTAACACGTCAATTCCACGAAGGACGTATTGTAGATACTCCTCTACAATTCGAAGAAGATATCAATACCTGCTTCTGAGCCATAGGATTAGAATGTCTTCTCGAAATCAACGAGAAAATATGTCCAAGGTTCATACTGGAATTCTTTCGTCAAGTCGAACTCGTTCGTAATGAGGATCGCTCTCTATCTCTTTGGTTTTGGATCAAAAACCAAAATTTTTTCTTAACCCTTAGGCAATTTGCCAACATCCTCCGGATTCCAAATCATGGACAATGTGCCTTCACCAAAGATTGGTCTCTTGATTCTCTCTTCAAATTTCGTGAAGAATATAGTCCATATTGTTCTCACATTCCTTCCCCACAAGACTTGATTCGCATAATATGCAAACCCCATCACTCCGACCCAAACATTATCCATACACGGGATATCCGTGAAGAGTACAAGCCCCTTGCACTCATCCTACATGAAAATGTTTGGAGTCTTAGGGGGAATCGAGAAATCCTTCCCGCTTGTTGTGCTCACATAATGTATTATTTGCTAACACAACAACCATACAATCTCGCCTACTTCTTCGCAAGGCAAATTGTAAATCTTCAAAGCTCCAAGAATAAACTCATCCCTTATGGAATGTTCTTGATGCGCCTTTATCATAACCTCATGTACCATCATCCTCAATTTCAAAGTCCATTGTACGTACTTGTGAACAAGATGATGGAATCTCTAAACACATCCCTCATGAAGACGTTCTTCATTCCCGAATCAGAAAACACTCATCAACCATTTGATGATCCTTCAAGCGAAAGCGCTCAAGAAACTTAGTAGTCCTTCAAATAGGATCAATCCTTTTGTACTCGTACTTTATCAATGTAATCCAATTTCTTTCATGAAATAAAACATCTTACATTTGATATCTTAGTGTTAGAACCTCTTAAACTAAACCTTGGAATACAATGCGAAGTCGAGATCATTGCATACCTTTAGTAAAGGTTCTACTTAGCAGATAGACGGATCCCAAAATTTGTGCTAGACGAATCCCTACACTTAGGGAACGTGGGATCCAGAAAATAGAAAATGCAATTACAAACATTGTATTTCAAGCATTTTCTTAGAACACCTCACTCTAAACTAGACATAGTGTCTTAAGGAAAATTAAGTCCTTATCAAGATAAGTAGATCTTTCCTACTCACACATAACTCATCTAGATCACACTTAAGACGCTTGTTGATCTATCATTTCACTTAAATCCATTACTCTTCTGCTCTCTAGAGTCATACATGCTCTTTTACATGATACCTCACATCTAGCCATAAGGAATCTCTCAATTATGGTAAAATTAATCATAATCATCCTCACCTCAAAATTGGTCAAAATTGCTCAAATACTAGTTTTCCCAATCTTAAGTCTTTAGGATATTCTCCACAACATTATTCTAAGTCACTAACTGATCTCTAGGATCATTTAGCTCCATTTGACACTCTCAAAATCTTTAGTGTCATCTTTGTTCATTTATTGGTACTCATGAAAGTTCCAATTTCTTCCATACAAGGCAATCATTAGCTACAACACTCATTATCCTCAAGTACTTAAGCATCCCTTCATTTAAGACATTTAGAAAGACTGAAACACCCAAGATGGTATAGATCTTAGACATTAGAAATATCATTTTATTCTTTCAAAGCTGCTGAGAGCCGGATCCCTAGGATTAGCCTAGACGGACCCCTCAAAGGAGGGAACCGTGGGATCCGGATGACAGTTTAAGTCAAACTCTAGCTAAAACAATCATTTCAAGCTCATCTTGCTAACTCAAACACTCCATCTCGTCTTAAATGAGTTCCTTGATCAGTGAAACTCTGAACTTCACCCTTGTGCATGTTAATCATCACATTTCAATGAATCTTAATGGCTTAAGTCTTGAATGCACTTGCCAAATCCTTTGCTTTATAAACCACTTGTTAGGACTCCTAAAGACATCATCTTCATCCTCACTTTCAGCATTCAAAAAGGACTTACAACACTCTTGAAAACATTCCATCATGAGGAAAACCCCTAGTAATTCATTCACCAAAGAAGCACCCAAGAAAATTGCTCGTGTTGTACACGAAATTTCTTCAACCGAATCATCTCCGGTCAAATCCACAAATGCAAGGATTGCTCCACAACCAATCAAACAAATCCCTAAAAGGATTGTTACTACAAAGCTACCTATGCTTAGTTCCACCATACCTCCTAGGCCAAACACTCCCATTTCCACTAAACCATCACCATTAGTGCCAAGAGCTATCTCATTCACAACTCCATTCTCATCACCACATCTCTATAATTTAGAGGACTTGCCTCCTAGGCCATCTCATCCTCCTCCACCGGCAACATTCTCCTCATTAGGAGAAATAATGATACAAAATCAAGGTGTTGAGTCAACACTAGCTCCGGCTTCCTTTTCGCCGTCACCATCAAATAATCCAATTTGGATTATGAGAAATTTTCAAATTCAACCACCCGACCATATGGAAGTTGACACTTCTCTACCACCACCATCATTCTTGGTCGAGCCATCTTCAAATGTGCCGCCACCAATTCCTCCGTCGTTTGAGGCTCCACAACCCGCTTCACTTGATCCTTCACATTAAGCTATCTCATTTCCTCCACCACCACTACCTAGCCATGACAAAGATTGATATCATTGTCAACATGTTGAAAGTTTGATACATGAAGTACGTGAAGATCAACGTTTCATGTTTTATCACCTCCTCGAACGTTTCGATGAGTTAAAACCTAAACAAACTTGAGCTAGAGGATTTTTAGTGGTGTCCTAGTATCAAGCGTTACTTAGATAATTCTAGTAATTCTAAGTCATGTATCGCTCATTTTCTTAGTTTTTAGAGTCATGTATATCATATCTCTATTTTTATTAAATGAAACTACATGCTACTTGCTATATTTCTGAGTATATGGTTATATTGAATAAATACATATCTCATTTTGATGATAACATTATTTGTTACATCATCTTTGCTGAAACTTACCATCAGCCAGACGTATCCCCTTTATTTGCCTAGACGGATCCCTACAAGGAGGGAACCGTGGGATCCGTGAGATAGAAAACTATTTTCTTGCTAACTTGAATGTGTTTTGCAGAAAATTATACATTATACTTGCTTTCTAAGCTTTGTTTTGTAGTTATTCAATTTACACATGAAAACTTTGACACCATAAAGCTAGGGGGTGCTTTGTGTCAAATCAATATGTTGCAAAATCACTTGCAATATTATGGGCTCAATTCATGACGTCCCCTTGGAAAGTTGCAATCATAAAGGGGGACCGTATTCGTCACATAGATGAAATCACTTGAAAATTTAGTTGCAAGTGAATCTATTTAGTATCCTTTTTCTTTTGACGCCCTTACTTAGGGATGGACTCGTCAAGGGGGAGTTAAGACGAGAACCATTCCCGTCACTTGCTCTCTTTACATTTCTACATTTCTTTTTAACAAAATTATGTTAGTTTCTTTTAACACTATTTGTTTCGACAAAAGGGAGAAGAAAGTAAAACTACTAATTAAATTTTCACAATTTTAGTTTTTCCTTAAAATAATTTTATGTTTTGTCATCAACAAAAGGGGAGATTATTAATACAAATAAGCCAGAAAACGTTTATTTTATTTTACGATCTTCTAATTTTTTGTCGATAACAAACGTAAAATCATTTTAACAAAACGAATAAAATACGTAAATAGTTTGATTCAATAGTTTTCTAACACACTTACGTTTTCACATAAAACAATAAAACAAGTATAAGTGATTTTATGTTTTAGATATACATATGTACAACAACTAGTGTTTACATATTGGGCTAACATATACTTAACTAATTGTATACTAAAATGGGTAAAAACTAAGTGTATACTAAAATGGGTAAAAACAAGTATTTACTAAAATGGATAAAAACTAACAAATGGTATTGACCCATAACCCATGGTATTGTCCAAACCACTTAACTAGGTTCAATGTATTCTTGAGATACATTGTATCTAGAAAGAAACCCATGGATCAACCCATAACCCATGATCCATGACCCATAACCAATAATACCCATGCGCAAAGAGGAGCGTTCCTAAGATCCCTAGCATTACACTAGACGGATCCCTTGTGGGAGGGATCCGTGGGATCCGGGGAACAGTAGAGAATTCTCTCTATAAATAGTGAGCAATTTCTTCATTATTTCTTACCCCTCTCTAACACACTTTCCCCTAGAGTTGAAAACTCTCTAACCCCAGATCTAAAAGATCTATGTTTGTAGTTTTGTTTTTGTGTGATCTTTAAGGTTCCTTTTAAAGGCAGGATCATCACCTTTGAAGTCGAGCAAGCTCAAGTCCATGAGTTGCAATGCTTCCTCATCATCAAGACTACTGAAGTTTTCTTGTTGATGATTGTTTCCCTTTTTCTTAAGAAGTGTTGAAGACATTTGTGAAAGGTGTCTCAAGTGTCAAGACGAAGATATTAGTGAAGGGTATCTATTATCCATATTATAAGCGCTTGTGGTGGGTGCTTAGAAGTTAAGACTAGAAGCATTAGTGAAGGGTGCTTAGAAGTCAAGACACAAGACATTAGTGAAGGGTGTTTTGAAGATCTACTCGAAGGCATTAGTATAAGGTGCCTTAAGTGTACATTCGATATGGTGTGATTCGATGTACTAGTTATATTAGTATTGGGTCAAAGGATATTGATATCCTTGTTGATGTTGATTTAAGGAGTTGATCTCTTTTGGGGTTAGAAGATTGGTGTAGTGATTGGTAGTAGTTCATCCATTGCAATGGAACTAGGTGCTTAGCCTAGTACCTAATAAAGGGTAGGCGACGTTGTGATAGATGTGGTTCACCTTGGAATGAAAGAACTCGGTGGTTAGCCTAGCACCGTATAAAGGGTAAGCGATGTTGTGTTAGGCGTGGTTCACCTTGGAGTGAAAGAACCCGGTGGTTAGCCTAGTACCGGAAAAAGAGTAGGCAACGTTGTGAAGGCTTCTCCGCCATAAGGAGTTGGTGTTATGTAGTGCTTACAAACTCTCAGTAGGTGAATCGGGGAGTGGAGTAGGGCAAGGAAGGTGTCCTTGTATCCGAACCACTATAAATACTCGCGTTCTGGTTTTGTGCTTCTTACCGTATGTAAAACCTGAAAATTTAAAACAAATACTAAAGACTAATTTACCCTTTAAAATCAAAATTTATAAAATACGTAAAATATATTAACGTTCATTTAATGAAATTAAAATATCTAACTTATGAATGTTTAAAACCTAACGAGTATATTAAATAACCGACTTTTATACGACAAAAATATAAGTCAGCGTGTAAATGTTTGAGCCTCGTTTTCTTTTGGTAAGCCGAGCAACTTAAGCCACTCGGGCCTTATTCCTTTGGTGATCCGACTAGCTTAGACCCATGGATCGGATGGGTTGGGTTTGAGCCGAAACACACACACAAAGCCCACCATGACCCGATCGGTATACATGGTATAAATACAAACACAAAACTCATAATTTGAAACCCTAGTTATACAATTCACGGCACACACAAAAGTTTCTACATTCCTTTTCTTTTTTTTCCGATCGATAGCTGCTACATCCTTGGGTTCGCGTGTGTTTGATCCGGGCAAGCTAAGGTATAACATCCTCCATTCGTCTCACTTATATTTACATGTAAACGTTTAAAACATGAAACCTGTGAGTTAGGCTAACAAACCGTACGGATCAAAAAGTAAGCATGCGAATGAAACGTGAGTCATGCGTTAAGTATTTGTAAAACATGCAAACGTAAAACCCTTAAAGGTGTGAGTCGAGCAACATGTATAACGAACCACATGAATGAAACGTTAAAACTTGTGTAAACCGTGAGGTATGATTAACGTAAACTCACATGAGTGAGTCGAACCGTATTAATGAAACATGCGTTGTTGTGTAAATGTGTTACGTATTCATGTTTCGAAACCTATAAAAATATGTATCGATCATGTGTATAAATCGGATAACAAGTAATTTGTATATTGTCACATAAAATCATAAACTTGACGTATTATATGTGTATAATTAACGTATGGTTTAGGTCATGAAATGTTGCGTATGTAAGAGTCACGTTAACTTTATGTTGTAGTTTGGTTTGTGTCGATTTGTTTTGTAAGTCGGAAACAACGTGTGATTAAGTTGGGATTTGCATGTGTGTGCGTGCATGGTGAAGCAAGGAAAGAAAGGTTTGCTTGGTTAACGTTGGGTAAATGAGTCGTCATGTGTGAGTTATTGGTATAATTGCATGCATGAGTTTGAGTCATATTCCGTTTGTTTTCATACATTCTAGGTCAAAGTAATGAGTCATTAAATGACGAACATGTAAAAGTAAATGCGCATTAATATGATATTAAAAGAATGGGAAAACCTAGAAAATAAATGAGAGTCGATTAGGGTTTGAAGCTAAGTATATTAATTCGTTATTTCATGTGTGAGTTATGACTATTAAACTATTTTCACACTTAACCCTAAACTCTAATAAATGACGTAATGAACCTTAATCTACAATATTGGTTGTAAAACACTTAAGTCTCATTTAACTGTAAAACCCTAAAGTATTAAGATCATTAAATATACTAAGTATGAACACCAAATATTAAAAGATCATTTCGACGATTATGGAATCATAAATAACATGTACGACCATTAATGTGTATAGGTTACGTGAAGAAGGAGTAATCCTTTGCTTTCCGTATTTACGCTTTTGGTCATTTGCTTTAGAATAAGGTACAGATATTCGACCTTTTCGAGAAAGGTTCCTTATAACGTTTTCTTTTCGTTAGCTTTTCTATTAGGGTTTCCTAAGCCTTTGCTATGAACCCCATTACATTTGTTTGAGTGTTGCTTATCCGAACTCGATTTACGAATTTTGAAACATCGATTTTGAACTATATAATATGAAAACTCGATTTTGGAAATATGATTAACCTTATGATAAAGTATGATCGTGTCGGTTTGACATTTCGATTTGACCTAAGATAGTTTGACACCCGAGCCAAATATTTCACTAGTCATGGGGTTCCATGTCCGTGTCGATGATGCACCTCTAACATGACTCTAGGGCGGTGAGAGTGATGTTCGCCACGC
This sequence comes from Chrysanthemum lavandulifolium, assembly GCA_022545495.1. NCBI lineage: Eukaryota > Viridiplantae > Streptophyta > Magnoliopsida > Asterales > Asteraceae > Chrysanthemum > Chrysanthemum lavandulifolium. Next base: position 198,717,499 of record CM040240.1, on the reverse strand, counting down.
CCTTATCTCATTATCTCGTTATGAGCTCAATTATATGTTATGGCCAATATCATGCTCGGGGCGTATGGATGCATCCTAGATCATTATCGTTATATGTTATCATTATATGTTATCGATGATTGAAGCTGCGTGCATGCACGCCCTTCATAACTCGGTAGGTCTCCCAACAAATGTTGCCTTATGTGAATATGATTATGATCGATATATGTTTCGGGCTCGTGGTAGTTAACTATAAACCTTATTCGATAATTCGATTTATATTCAAAATGATTATGATTTTGCTATCTTTCGTTCACTATATTCGTATTCGATTTCGTTTCGTATTTGCTTTGCTTTTATATCATTCTCTTTGAGCTTTTGAAGCTCGGCCGCATTCTTTTCTTCATGGCGGTATCTAAGCATTGAGCTGGGTTTTGCTTTGGGATGAGTGGACTTACCTTAGAGATATTTAGCTTTGATCTTATGATGCCATTTAAGACTTTACTATTTTAGATTATTTCTATTGGAGTTTATTTTCCATTGGGACCTATGTTTTGTAGTCATGTTGACTTGAATTATTTCAGCATTTATGTTAAGACTTCTTTTGGATATTTATGTTTGCTTTGATATGACACCATTATTTGTGATTCCTTTACCCTTGTCGGGGTCGGGCGTTACAATTTATGGTTTCGAGCCGTGTTTTGAGACCCTTAGAGCTTAGGCTATGACCGTGAGGATTGGGTAGACTTTAGGATTCCTTACGTACTTCCATTTCGTATCTCACCTTTGTTCATTTTGCTAATCGTTTGAATATCGTTCAGATGGTTCAAACTCGTCGTAACGGTAACTCGGAAGGGGACGATGATGCTCCTAACATGGATGTTGCGATTGCTAATGCTCTTAACACTCTTTTCCCTGGTCTCACCACACCTGAGATGATGACACAGGTGATCAACAACATTAGTAATCAGACTGGTCCTTCGGGTAGTGGTGGAGGTAATCAACCCACCGGCATTCACACTTGGCTCGAGCTTTTCGGTAAGCTCAAGCCTCTTTCTTTAGCACCGCTACTACTCCCATCGAGGCCGAGGACCGGATCACTCATATTGAGAAGCTTTTGAAGTATTGGGTTGTGGAGACGAGTTTAAGACCCGTTGGCTACATTTAAGTTGGAAGGTGATGCATTGAATTGGTGGAAGGCACTCAAACAGCAAGAGGAGGAGATGCTTTTGCTATTACTTGTACCGGATGAATTTCGTACTATCTTCTATAACCGTTACTTCCTTGATCTTGAAGCTGACAAAGGTATGAGAGGATTATCGGCGATTTACCAGTTTGATCATGAGAACTTTAATGAGTACATGGGCGGGGTTTATGAGGTCGGTAAGTTTTGTGGGAACGATTCTTTGGAGATGGTAGGCGTAAGCTAAGCACTTCAAGTGGGATCGAAGAAGTGGGTGTTGGACCGATCACTTGAATATTGAGTATGAGGATGTATCGACCGCAATGACGCGACTCGTAACATTGAGATCTTTCATGAGTATAAACGGTCATAATAGTTCACAATATTGCACCACGTATATAATCATTCGGTATGCTCGAACATGGGAGACTTTGCACCGCTGCCAACAAGGGAGACTCCTTTGTCACTCGACCACCTAGGCGAGAATTATTGAGACCGCTCCACCAATAAGGCGAGACTTTATAGTGATGCTCGAGCAGGGAGACTTTGTCTTTGCTCCAACAAGGAGACTCCTTTGTCACTCGACCACCTAGGCGAGAATTATTGAGACCGCTCCACCAATAAGGCGAGACTTTATAGTGATGCTCCGAACAGGGGAGACTTTGTACGCTCCACCAATAAGGCGAGACTTTATAGTGATGCTCCGAACAGGGGAGACTTTGTACGGTTCAATAAGTTCAAATAAGTAATAGGTTCGTAATTAAGTTCAAGGATTTGATTCGAGTTCACAAAAGTAAGATTCAATTTAATTCAAGTATAGTTCATGCATTCAGCCCCAAAATGTAGTAAAACGGTAAAAGAAAAGGGATGTGATTACTCACTTGGTAAACTGGTGTGATGACAAGAGTGAGTACACTGAGGTATAATGTGATGCTTTAACCGGGACCTATTACGAATGATATGATATGTAATGAGTTGCAATGTGATGTTATGCATGCATTTCGTATGCTATTTATACCATTTGCGAGTTTTGAAAATAATATAACTTATCGTCGAAAAATACTCTTTTGACGTCTTGACCCTTCAAAAATCACTTTACAAGTTTTACGTCAAAATGTCATCCTACAATGGTTTTATAATGATTTATAGTGAAATTATCACTTTTCGTCGCAAAACAATGTCGTCGTAATTTTCATGAAAGTGATAAAATGGCTTTGGAAAACTAGTCGTAAATGGTGTCGTCGAGCGTTAGAGAAACGAACTCGACGGTTTTGGAAAGTTTGTATCGAAATCTAGAAGTTTCAGTTCAGAGTTTTCGTCAAAAGGTCTCGAACATAGAGATAATAAGGGTTAAAGATAGTGATTTTGGCTAATTGTGGTGTAAAAAGTGAGTTTCGCCAAGTTTGAACATCCGTAAATAATTTATTACAACTCCGCTATACAAACGACTTGTTGTTTTGAAAAATATGCTCGGTGATCTAAATTTTACTAGAAGATATTTTGTTCCAAAAGTTTCACAACCTTGATAAAACACCCTCAACATGGACGTTCTGACTACCGTAACACTTGTATCGTAAAATAATATAGTTTTTAGAAAATAATAGTTACTGCAAGTTTATGAAAACGTGCATATCTTTGTCGTTTCAAATCCGTTTTCTCACGATAATATCGTCCTTAGCTTCAGATCAAGTAAACTAATATATTTTTGATAAGTCGAAATAATTTGTGAAGCTTATGGCTCGTTTTGACTCGTACAAGAAAAATATAGTATGCTGAAAATTACGAAAATTATATTTTCGTCGTCAAACTTGTAAAATCCATAACTTCTTCGTTATAACTCCGTTTTAATCCGTTCAAGCGCCACGGATTCGTTTTAAAGTATATTTTCTAAATATCATGGCCAAAAGTCGTGCCTACTGTCGGTTTTTCCAGAAAATTAAAACAAGGACAGAACCTATTTTATAGTTATCGAAAATAGTTTTCTCGGACAAAACCTATTCTAATCCCTTCAAATCAACTCCAAAGCTAATCTAATCCTACCATACACCTTCTTAGGGTGTCATGGGTTCCTAATCACCATCAAGACCAATGAATACCAAGGGGATAATTATAGGATGACCATAATATATATATATAACTCTAAAATCATGTAAAATGGTATAAACAACACAAGTCTTGCATGTTTTTGCTCAAAAATGATAAGATGATTATGAAATGAATATGTAAGATGAAAAATAAACATGAGATGCTTACTAGTGATATGATGAGGTGATTAGAACCAAGGATTAAACCTAAACACCCTAGGTTTTTATTTCAAAACCTAAACAAGAGTGTTATCTAGATTGTGAAGAACTTGAGCTTGAAAAATTTTATGAATTCCTTGTAAATCTCTTGTATGGCGGTTTGGAAGGAAGACAAACAAGAGAAAGAAACTTTCTACAAACACTTGTGAACTATGAGTGAATGAAATAATGAAGTGAAGACTTTGTGTAAATGTGAAATAATTGTTGAGTAAAGATCTAGTCTTGTGGAAGAAAAATGTTACCAATCAATAAATGACTCCACCTCCCACATGGCGGTTCTAGGGGGATGTATCTCAAAAATGTCTTTTTTTTTTTTTTTTTTTTTTTTTTTTATAAATATTGTATGTAATTTGTTAAATATGTATAAGTTAAATTGTATAGGATAAATGCAACTTGTAAGGTCAATGGTAGTTTTTAGATAAAGAGATTTTAATAGACCAAAATAGAATGTAATGAGATAATAAAATTGTAAATATACATTCCTCGTGAAATTTGAGTGATAAAATAATTATCGTATAATTTTTAAGAAACACTTGTAATAATATAACTTTAACGATTTATATACCAAATAAATTCAAAACACTAGTTAAACTCAAAATATAGTTTTACAACTCAATGTAAGTATAAAAATATGTCGGGATCATTTTGAAAGTAACGGATTAAATATTTAAAATAATAACTCACGCGATAACGTTTATTAAATATAAAAATTTACGCGTTAAATGTGAAATGAAATGCCATGAATGAATTAATATGATGCATATATAATTTAAGAAATGACCGGAATTTGAGAATTGTGACATTCTTCCCATGTCGGTGGAATCACGTCCCGTGATTCAATTAATGATACTATGGTCCGAACCTCGACAAGAGTTCTAAAAGTTCATGCTCATACGAACAGTCTAAATGATCATATCAATGCCCATGCGTACGGGTTCCCCATTCAACTAAGTACGTGCCCGTGATTAGATTGGATAGGGTAAACTTGCCCAATATCGAACGTAGCCCTCAAAAGACCTTTAGGTAGTCGATTCCAATTTAATCTCACAACTCATCAAACAAGAACTGTCATGAAATTAAACTAAACCGACTTGAATAAACTTGTCTCTTAGCTTGATTTTCGCAACTCATCAAACAAGAACTGTCACTAGATCAAGCTAGGAAACAAGTTGTTAGAAAGATAGGATTCAACATCCTTGAATGAAGTCTTTTGAAAGATTCGTTCGATATTCGATTTGCTTACACAATCAAATCAAATCAACAAAATATATAACAACTAAGGTCGATACCGATAGGTCTCAAATTAATCAATGTCGTGAACGTGGTAAAGATTGGAAGGAAGCTATGCACTCAAAATCATGTCGTACAGAAATAAGGTAGTTGTTCAAAGAAATGTACCCGTTATGCGTTGCGGGCTTCCTCGGTACCCAGATAGAATGCTCGACCACGTGCGGGAGGAATTTCAATGTTCGATCTTGTGGGCCTTCTATTGCCAACGCCGTGTTTGGACGATTACCTCCTTGATTGGGAGTTCTTTTCACTTTGGACGGTATTGCGAAGGTGATCTAGACTTCCACACTCGTAACATGCTTTCCTCATCCTTGATTTCCGTTCTGTTTGAGCAATTTTTTCGAAGTGGCCCGTCTGTCCACATTTGCCGCACTTAGGCGTCTCCTAAGTGATGATAATTACATCGAGTGCACAAAGGATGTGGACTGCATATCCTTTGCGTTCTGGGTGGTCGCCCATAGTTACGGGTTATTCGCCTCTTGTTTTGCCGATTACGGTCTCGGTTTCCTGGTGATCCTCTGCCGCTTTCGTCCATTGTCGTTTGCTTTTGTTAGTTCTCGGACTGATCACATCATTTGTCAAGCGATCGCCATACTCACGCGTGACTTGCGAGTGGTTGGGTTTGATGAGGTGACGTCCCTCCTAATTTTCGGTATCAATCCCCATATATATCGGTCAATCAACTTCTCCACGGTGGAAACCATGTGAGGAACCATTCTAGTTAACTCGTGGAACCGGATCGTGTACTTGTCGATCTCTACTCCAACCATCAAGTGATTCCAAAATTCGCTTCTAGCTTACGCACTTCATCTTTTCGCGGTACTCATCGGTTAGTAGTTTCTTAAATGCTTCCCAAGATAACGCATTTGCAGCCCCTCTTCCTCTAGTGCGTAGTTGGTTGTTCCACCGGTCAATGCTCGACCTGCGATGAGACCAACAGAGAACTCAACCTTGTTTCCTTCAAAGACATTTCGTGATACTAAGCTTCGACTCAACATTCTCGAACCAAAGTTAACAAATTCAATGGCACCCTCGGTACCATGAAATTCCATTGGCTTGCATGTCATGAAAGTTTTGTAGCGCATCCTTGACCGCGTTTGAAGTACCTTCTCCGTTGTTGGTTCGTCTCGCATCGAGATGTGTTATAATTTGAGTGAGTAGATCCGCTATTCCAAAGCAGCGTTGTTGTTTGGATCGTCATTGTTGTTTGGGTTGCCGTTGTTGTTACCTCCGAGCGTGTGTTTCTTGCGACCATGATCCCACTGTGGACCAAAACATCGGGTTGAGTAAACGACATTCGAACGAAGTCGGATGAGGTGTAGAACGGTGGTAATGTGTTATGGTGATCGAAACATGACAGAACAGACATGCTATGTCTAACAAGTCGAAAGATGGAAAGAGAAGATATGAACAAGGTACGGTAATGTAGACGTGAACGTAAAAACATGCCATGCATACCCACCGACCAATGCAACTTGGTGACGGACTCTAAAGACTCGACTAAACATGATTTAAAACTACCACTCTTATCATTGCATGGTTCTTCATAAATTAGACATAGTTGATCGGGCTATGTATAATTTATGAGTAACGATGCAACGATAGGACTAGTTGACTCGAATGGTGTTCAATGTTTAATAAAATAAAATAAAATTATTCCGGTTATAGCGTGATTTTTATTTTTGAAAAATCGCATTCTCTATAACCTTTGGCTCTGGTACCAATCATCACACCCTCACGGAGGCGGAAACACGAGGTGTAACGGAAGGAACATAAGCACAAGATAATAGAACATACCAACATTAATATTAAAAGAAATATTACACCATTACAATACCGGTTTAGCCGACATCGTGAATATATTACAAAGCTTAGATTCCAAAATATTATGTTTTAAACATAATGATTTATATTGACAAGTGAAAACTTCATTATGCAAGACTTGGTAGAAAAAGCTTACTAACGATCACTGAAATGCATGAGAGAAAACGGGTCAACTATGAAAATAGTTGGTGAGTAAACACGCTTAACAAAATAGGAAAACTCGTAAGAAATAATCAAAGCTTTCGATCGTGCGAAAATGGTCCCATAAGCAAAGGCATTGTAAATCCACTCGGCCCAAGTTCGCCCATACAAAACTTGCAACCGTGTGTTCACAACCCACCGCCAAAAGTAGTATGTCTAAAAGTCAAGTATAAACGGTCATAATAGTTCACAATATTGCACCACGATATAATCATTCGGTATGCTCCGAACATGGGAGACTTTGCCTTTGCTCCAACAAGGAGACTCCTTTGTCACTCGACCACCTAGGCGAGAATTATTGAGACCGCTCCACCAATAAGGCGAGACTTTATAGTGATGCTCGAGCAGGGAGACTTTGTCTTTGCTCCAACAAGGGAGACTCCTTTGTCACTCGACCACCTAGGCGAAATTATTGAGACCGCTCCACCAATAAGGCGAGACTTTATAGTGATGCTCGAATAGGGAGACTTTGTACGCTCCACCAATAAGGCGAGACTTTATAGTGATGCTCGAGCAGGGAGACTTTATGCGGTTCAATAAGTTCAAATAAGTAATAGGTTCGTAATTAAGTTCAAGGATTTGATTCGAGTTCACAAAAGTAAGATTCAATTTAATTCAAGTATAGTTCATGCATTCAGCCCCAAAATGTAGTAAACGGTAAAAGAAAAGGGATGTGATTACTCACTTGGTAGCGGTGTGATGACAAGAGTGAGTACTTCGAGGTATAATGTGATGCTTTAACGGGACCTATTACGAATGATATGATATGTAATGAGTTGCAATGTGATGTTATGCATGCATTTCGTATGCTATTTATACCATTTGCGAGTTTTGAAAATAATATAACTTATCGTCGAAAAATACTCTTTTGACGTCTTGACCTTCAAAATCACTTTACAAGTTTTACGTCAAAATGTCATCCTACAATGGTTTTATAATGATTTATAGTGAAATTATCATTTTGCGTCGCAAAACAATGTCGTCGGAATTTTCATGAAAGTGATAAAAATGGCTTTGGAAAACTAGTCGTAAATGGTGTACGTCGAACGTTAGAGAACGAACTCGACGGTTTTGGAAAGTTTGTATCGAAATCTAGAAGTTTCAGTTCAGGAGTTTTTGTCAAAAAGGTCTCGAACATAGAGATAATAAGGGTTAAAGATAGTGATTTTGGCTAATTGTGGTGTAAAAGTGAGTTTCGCCAAGTTTGAACATCCAGAATAATTTATTACAACTCCGCTATACAAACGGCTTGTTGTTTTGAAAATATGCTCGGTGATCTAAATTTTACTAGAAGACATTTTGTTCCAAAAGTTTCACAACCTTGATAAAAACAACCCTCAACATGGACGTTCTAACTACCGTAACACTTGTATCGTAAAATAATATAGTTTTTGGAAAATAATAGTTACGGCAAGTTTATGAAAACGCATATCTTTGTCGTTTCAAATCCGTTTTCACGATAATATCGTCCTTAACTTCGTATCGAAGTAAACTAATATATTTTTGATAAGTCGAAATAATTTGTGAAGCTTAAGGCTCGTTTTTGACTCGTACAAGAAAAATATAGTATGCTGAAAATTCTGAAAATTATATTTTTCGTCGTCAAACTTGTAAAATCCATAACTTCTTCGTTATAACTCCGTTTTAATCCATTCAAGCGCCACGGATTCGTTTTAAAGTATATTTTCTAAATATCATGGCCAAAAAGTCGTGCCTCACTGTCGGTTTTCCAGAAAATTAAAACAAGGACAGAACCTATTTTATAGTTATCGAAAATAGTTTTTCTCGGACAAAACCTATTCTAATCCCTTCAAATCAACTCCAAAGCTAATCTAATCCTACCATACACCTTCTTAGGGTGTCATGGGTTCCTAATCACCATCAAGACCAATGAATACCAAGGGGATAATTATAGGATGACCATAATATATATATAACTCTAAAATCATGTAAAATGGTATAAACAACACAAGTCTTGCATGTTTTTGCTCAAAAATGATAAGATGATTATGAAATGAATATGTAAGATGAAAAATAAACGTGAGATGCTTACTAGTGATATGATGAGGTGATTAGAACCAAGGATTAAACCTAAACACCCTAGGTTTTTATTTCAAAACCTAAACAAGAGTGTTATCTAGATTGTGAAGAACTTGAGCTTGAAAAATTTTATGAATTCCTTGTAAATCTCTTGTATGGCCGGTTTGGAAGGAAGACAAACAAGAGAAAGAAACTTTCTACAAACACTTGTGAACTATGAGTGAATGAAATAATGAAGTGAAGACTTTGTGTAAATGTGAAATAATTGTTGAGTAAAGATCTAGTCTTGTGGAAGAAAAATGTTACCAATCAATAAATGACTCCACCTCCCCCACATGGCCGGTTCTAGGGGGATGTATCTCAAAAATGTCTTTTTTTTTTTTTTTTTTATAAATATTGTATGTAATTTGTTAAATATGTATAAGTTAAATTGTATAGGATAAATGCAACTTGTAAGGTCAATGGTAGTTTTAGATAAAGAGATTTTAATAGACCAAAATAGAATGTAATGAGATAATAAAATTGTAAATATACATTCCTCGTGAAATTTGAGTGATAAAACAATTATCGTATAATTTTTAAGAAACACTTCGTAATAATATAACTTTAACGATTTATATACCAAATAAATTCAAAACACTAGTTAAACTCAAAATATAGTTTTTACAACTCAATGTAAGTATAAAAATATGTCGGGATCATTTTTGAAAGTAACGGATTAAATATTTAAAATAATAACTCACGCGATAACGTTTATTAAATATAAAAATTTACGCGTTAAATGTGAAATGAAATGCCATGAATGAATTAATATGATGCATATATAATTTAAGAAATGACCGGAATTTGAGAATTGTGACAATACCGGTGCCACACACTCCATTATATATGTCACATTTGCTAAGAAACTTAATATGACCCCCAAACCACTAACACACCATTTATCAATTTCTACGCCTATGAAAAACCATATGATCATTGATCATAAATACGTTAAGTGCCCTCTTCGTTTTGATGATCGTATTCGCTCTGAAAATCTGTATCCTCTCGATATGGTCGACTTTGATATCATTCTAGGCATGGATTGGTTGGCTTATCATAGAGCTTCCATCGACTGCTATGCTAGAACGGTGATCTTTGGAGATGTAAAACATCCTAAATTCGTTTATTAAGGTTCTCAACCCCTCAAATCTGTTAAATTTATTTCTGCTATGAAGGCACGGACCATGATTGCTCATGGGTGCCAAGGTTTTCTGGCGTCTCATATGACACATCTTTGGAGAGTCCTAACATTGAAAACCTTCGTTGTTTATGAATTCACCGACGTTTCCCGATGAACTTCCGGTCTTCCCCGCCTAGAGAAATTGAGCTTAGCATTGAGTTAATTCACAGTCTTGAACCGATTTCAAAGCTCCGTGATCGTATGGCACCGTAGAATTGAAAGAGTTAAAGGAGCAATTGCAAGAGATGATAGAGAATGGATTCATTCGACCAGTGTTTCTCCAGGGTGCACTGTTTTGTTTGTGAAAAGAAGGATGGAAGCATGCGTCTATGTATCGACTACCGTGAACTCAACCGTATTATTATTCGTAACGTTATCCTCTTCCGCGTATTGATGATTTGTTTGATCAACTGCAAGGAGCTAAGTTCTTTCAAGATTGATCCGAGATCCGGTTATCACCACCACGTATGAGGGAGCAAGATGTTCCTAAGACCGCGTTTCGCACGGATATGGTCATTATGAATTCCTCGTTATGCCTTTTGGTTTGACAAATGCGCTGCGGTGTTTATGGACCTAATGAATCGTGTTTTCCATGAGTTCCTCGATAAGTTCGTTATCGTTTTCATCGACGACATTTTGGTTTACTCAAAGTCGAAGAAGAGCATGAACAACATCTCCGGATAGTTTTGGAGATTCGAGGAAGAAGAAGTTGTACGCCAAATTTTCAAGTGTGAGTTCGGTTAAAACAAGTCGCGTTCCTTGGTCATATTGTATCTGGCGATGGTATCACCATGGATCCGTCTAAGGTTGAGGCTATCACTAAATGGCCAAGACCTACGACGATGGATCGAGGTTAGGAGTTTTCTAGGACTTGCTAGTTACTACCGACGTTTTGTTGAAGGTTTCTCTCGCTAGCTCTACCCCTAACCCAACCGATGAGAAAAGGTGAAAAGTTTATATGGACGGATGAGCGAGAAGAGAGTTTTGAAGAGTTGAAACGGAGATTGGTGTCCGCCCTATTTTGACTCTTTCATCCGGTTCGGAGGATTCCAAATTCTGATGATGCTTCTAAGAAAGGATTGGGTGTGTTTTGATGCAGCATGGAAAGGTAATAGCTTATGCTTCAAGGCGCTAAAACCTTATGAGGAGAATTATCCAACTCATGACCTTGAGTTAGCTGCAGTGGTGTTCGCGTTGAAGATCCGGAGACATTACTTGTATGGAGAGACGTGTGATATATTCATCGACCATAAGAGTCTCAAGTATATTTTCACCGAAAGAACTTAACATGAGACAAAGAAGATGGTTAGAACTTAAGGATTTTGACACCAACATTCGGTACCATCCCGGTAAGGCTAATGTAGTTCTTGACGACTTAGCGGAAATCGTGCATTCTTGCAAGTATTGAAATTGAACCTAGGATTCTTCGTGACTTAGAGCGTTTGGATGTTGAGTTGTGCGTCGAGGTTTTGATGGATCTTGGGCTAGTATGAAGGTGGAGTCGAACCTTATATCGCAAATTAAAGAAGCTCGAAAGATGATGGTGAGTTGTGGGTCGTGGCGCAAAATGTTGAAGAAGGTAGCGACGGAGTTTAAGGTGGATAATGATGGAATTGTATGGTATGAAGATAGGCTTTGTGTTTCCAATGATCCGGTGCTTATGAGAAAGTTATGATCAAGCTCATAGTTCTCCTTTCACTATCCATCCTGGTTCTACCAAGATGTATAGGGATTTGAAGCGATATTCGGTGGAATGGCATGAAGCAAGATGTGGCGACGTTTGTGTCGAAGTGTATGGTTTGTCAAGAGGTTAAGATTGAACATCAAAGGGCTAGTGGATTGTTACGACCATTGGATATTCCAACATGGAAGTGGGATAAGATATCTATGGATTTTGTGGTGGGCTACCTCTTACTCGGAAGAAGCATGATGCGATTTGGGTAGTTGTTGATCGACTAAACAAATCGCTCATTTCTTACCAATCGAAAGGATTATGGTATTGGTAGATTGGCGGAAATTTTTCACAAGAGATCGTTAGGCTTCATGGTACTCCGCATCTATTGTGTCCGACAGAGATCCGCGTTTTACTTCCGTTTCGAAAGGTTTGCAAAAAGCTTGGGGTACTCGACTTAATTTCGATCTGACATTTCATCCTCAAACGGATGGTCGATCGAAGGACTATTCGGACCTTAGAGGACATGCTAAGGGCTTGTGCTTTGGAATGGACGGGCGGTGGGATGAATATTTGTGTCTAGTAGAGTTTGCATACAACAACAGTTGGCATGCTAGCATTAAGGCGGCACCATTTGAACTTCTTTATGGGAGAAATGTAGAGCACCTACTTGTTGGGATGAAGTAGGTGAACGCTTAATTGAAGGTCCGAAATGATTGAGATCAAGAATGAGAAAGTAGTCATTGCTAGAGAAAAGTTGAAGGAGGCTAGGTCTCGTCGAAGAGTTATCCGACAAGCATCGTCGTGATTTAGAATTTCGGTTGGAGATCATGTATTTCGAAAGTTTTGCCGTTTAGAGGTGTAAACGTTTTGGAATCAAGGGCAAGCTCGATCCTCGATTCATCGGTCCGTTTGAAATTTTGGAGCGTATAGGAGAAGTTTCGTTTCGGTTAGCACTTCGCCTCGCTTATCGCATGTTCACGATGTTTTCCATGTATCTCTCCTAAGGGATACAACTATCATCCGTTACACGTTGCTTCTTATCCGTTTGATCAAATTCAGTCCGATATGTCTTTATCTGAAGAACCGGAAGCTATTTTAGATAGGCAAGAAAGAGTCATGAGAAATAAAGTCATTCTGTTCGTTAAGATTCTTTGGAAAAATCACCCGGAGCGTGAGGCTACTTGGGAAACCGAAGAGTCGATGCGAGCTAGTTATCCTCATTTCTTTGAATAGTTTAGTACGTTCTCATTTCGTTTTTGTTTCGTTTCATTTCAATTTTCGAGGACGAAAATTCTTCTTTTAGAGGGGAAGAGTTGTAAAACCTGAAAATTTAAAACAAATACTAAAGACTAATTTACCCTTTAAAATCAAAATTTATAAAATACGTAAAATATATTAAAGTTCATTTAATGAAATTAAAAGATCTAACTTATGAATGTTTAAAACCTAACGAGTATATTAAATAACCGACTTTTGTACGACGAAAAATATAAGTCACGCGTGTAAATGTTTGAGCCTCATTTTCTTTTGGTAAGCCAAGCAACTTAAGCCACTCGGGCCTTATTCCTTTTGGTGATCCGACTTGCTTAGACCCATGGATCGGATGGGTTGGGTTTGAGCCGAGAAACACACACACAAAGCCCACCATGACCCGATCGGTATACATGGTATAAATACAAACACAAAACTCAGAATTTGAAACCCTAGTTATACAAGTCACGGCACACACAAAAGTTTCTACATTCCTTTTTTTTTTTTCCGATCGATAGCTGCTACATCCTTGGGTTCGCGTGTGTTTGATCCGGGCAAGCTAAGGTATAACATCCTCCATTCGTCTCACTTATATTTACATGTAAACGTTTAAAACATGAAACCTGTGAGTTAGGCTAACAAACCGTACGGATCAAAAAGTAAGCATGCGAATGAAACGTGAGTCATGCGTTAAGTATTTGTAAAACATGCAAACGTAAAACCCTTAAAGCTGTGAGTCGAGCAACATGTATAACCGAACCACATGAATGAAACGTTAAAACTTGTGTAAATCGTGAGGTATGATTAACGTAAACACACATGAGTGAGTCGAACCGTATTAATGAAACATGTGAGCGTTGTCGTGTAAATGTGTTACGTATTCATGTTTCCGAAACCTATATAAATATGTATCGATCATGTGTATAAATCGGATAACAAAATCATAAACTTGACGTATTATATGTGTATAATTAACGTATGGTTTAGGTCATGAATGTGTTGCATATGTAAGAGTCATGTTAACTTTATGTTGTAGTTTGGTTTGTGTCGATTTGTTTTGTAAGTCGGGAAACAACGTGTGATTAAGTTGGGATTTGCATGTGTGTGTGCGTGCATGGTGAAGCAAGGAAAGAAAGGTTTGCTTGGTTAACGTTGGGTAAATGAGTCGTCATGTGTGAGTTATTGGTATAATTGCATGCATGAGTTTGAGTCATATTCCGTTTGTTTTCATACATTCTAGGTCAAAGTAATGAGTCATTAAATGACGTAACATGTAAAGTAAATGCGCATTAATATGATATTAAAAGAATGAGAAAAACCTAGAAAATAAATGAGAGTCGATTAGGGTTTGAAGCTAAGTATATTAATTCGTTATTTCATGTGTGAGTTATGACTATTAAACTATTTTCACACTTAACCCTAAACTCTAATAAATGACATAATGAACCTTAATCTACAATATTGGTTGTAAAACACTTAAGTCTCATTTAACTGTAAAACCCTAAAGTATTAAGATCATTAAATATACTAAGTATGAACACCAAATATTAAAAGATCATTTCAATGATTATGGAATCATAAATAACATGTACGACCGTTAATGTGTATAGGTTCGTGAAGAAGGAGTAATCCTTTGCTTTCAGATTTACGCTTTTGGTCATTTGCTTTGGAATAAGGTACGGATATTCGACCTTTTTAGTAAAGGTTCCTTATAACGCTTTTCGTTAGCTTTTCTATTAGGGTTTCCTAAGCCTTTGCTATGAACCCCATTTCATTTGTTTGAGTTGCTTATCCGAACCCCGATTTACGAATTTTGAAACATCCGATTTTGAACTATATAATATGAAAACTCGATTTTGGAAATATGATTAACCTTATGATAAAGTATGATCCGTGTCGGTTTAACATTCCGATTTGACCTAAGATAGTTTGACACCGAGCCAAATATTTCACTAGTCATGGGGTTCCATGTCCGTGTCGGTGATGCACCTCGACATGACTCTAGGGCGAGAGTGATGTTTCGCCACGCCCCTTATCTTATATCTCTGTTATGAGCTCTATTATATGTTATGGCCAATATATCATGCGTGGGCGTATGGATGCATCCTAGATCATTATTCGTTATCTGTTATATGTTATCGATGATTGAAGCTGCGTGCATGCACGCCCTTCATAACTCTCGTAGGTCTCCCTACAAATGTTGCCTTATGTGAATATGATTATGATCGATATATGTTTACGGGCTCGTGGTAGTTAACTATAAACCTTATTCGATAATTCGATTTATATTCGAAAATGATTATGATTTTGCTATCTTTCGTTCACTATATTCCGTATTCGATTTCGTTTCATATTTGCTTTACTTTTATATCTGTTCACTGAGCTTTTGAAGCTCAGCCGCATTTCTTTTCTTCCGCGGCAGGTATCTAAGCATTGGAGCTGGGTTTTGCTTTGGGATGAGTGGACTTACCTTAGAGATATTTAGCTTTGATCTTATGATGCCATTTAAGACTTTACTATTTCAGATTATTTCTATTGGAGTTTATTTTCCATTGGGACCTATGTTTTGAAGTCATGTTGACTTGAATTATTTCAGCATTTATGTTAAGACTTCTTTTGGATATTTATGTTTTCTTTGATATGACACAATTATTTGTGATTCCTTTACCCTTGTCGGGTCGGGGCGGTACACCCTATATCTTTTTTATTACATATCCATACTTCTATGTGCTTGATCAGCAACATCCAACACACATTCATATAGATTGACATAAGTCGATCTAAATAATTTAAAATGAAGTTTTAATTGGTAAAACTATTCAACCCCCTTCTAGTTTTCCACATAATGTATGCTTGATCCACAGCCCGTATGTGGCGTATATTGTAAGAAACTATAAATACCCTCTACACTCCAAGGTAGAGGGGTTGGAGCTTCATAATACATTTTTCTTTCTCTTACTAGAAGTTCTCATTCTCCGCTTTCTCTCTCTAGAAACTCACAAATAGTTCGAACCTTGCGATTAAGATTGTGTGTTTATGAAAACCAATATGTTACATATTACATATGGGTTAATTTTTAGTGATGGTTCACTCGTATCAATACTCTGTTATTGCATCCAATTTCTTATGCATAATATGTTTGTCTTTGTGTTTGTGCTTTATGGTTCGAATAATAGCATTTACAAGTTTATGTTTGTGTTTTATGGTTAGAATACTGTCATATTCATGTTTCTGTTTGTGATATATGAATCCAACACTGTATATAAACAAAATCGGGATCAAACGACCTCTTCCATTCATCAACCATAGTAACATATATGTACAAGCTTACGATAGGGAAACCACAACACCTATCTACATCTACATCTACATCTACATTGAATAGGGGAAGCAAGAACAACAAAAGAAACCACAAGTCCCCAACCCCCTTCTACCTACATTCATCATGAACAATAAAAGAAACCATCCTAAAAGAAACTATCCCAGCCTCCAGTCCCCAACCCCCTCACATGTATGTTTGCCTCACAGCAAACTCAATCTTGGAAACAATGATGTCGTTTGTTTGGTTTAACATCCTCATCAATCCCTCATCCTTCACATATCAGCTGTCTGAATCCTCCTAAGCTTATTCACATTGGACCTTGAAACTCTTGAACCCCTTAAGTTTTGGAGCTCAGCAATCAGGTCCCCCTAATTTCGATCATATTAGAAAGCTTTCGGCACCTATTCATCAATTCGAATGCATGCTGAATGTCTTCCCCAACCTCTCGCTGGTAATAGGCTAGCATCATTTCTGATATGAAAAATGAGTTACAGGCAAGCACTAGATCAAGACAGCGAGACATGTTACTGGTTAAGGAAATGATAATTTTTTTGTTAAGGGTGTGTGTGTTTCTGTTTGTGTGTGTGTAATGACGGAATACTTTGACAATTTAATATGCAAACATGATAACTAACTTTGCAAATTTAGCCATTGAGGTCATGTTGCATTGATATCACAAATTTAGAGGCAATATGAACAGTGAAATGACAATAACACCCTCAGTGATGAGGCACTTAACGATAAACATAACGAAGGTTAGCAAAAAGTAGCTCTAGGTGGCTTTTTTTTTGCAAAAATATGGTACATTAATATCGTTTTTACAATATTTTTTTGTCTCGGTGTATCTTTTGCGCATTTAAGCTACTTTATAGACCATTTTTGCAATTTACATGAAATTAAATGGGATAATTCCATATTTACCTAATCTAAACATGAAAATGTCATATATATCCAAAATACAACTTTTGAATGCATGATGTACAATGCATTTAAAGCATGTTTTGGGTAAATATGGTATTATTATGTTTAAGTTGGGTAAATATGGAATTGCCCCAAATTAAATAATCTAGCAAATAAGTTGCTTAAAGGTAAGTTTTTTGAATATTTCATTCAAGGACTTGGAAATGTTGTAATATACACTATCAAAAAAAAAAAAAAAAAAAAAAAAAAAAAGGAAATTCAATTGCCCCTAATATATATGTCACGGTTGTCACCTTTGGAATAAAGAAAATATATAGCTTCATACTTAATACTTAATTTATTGTTAAGGGCACGGGCTATATGAAAATTTTGATATAGGTAAATTTATTGTTAAAAAAAATCAAAAATTTTTATTTCAAGGAACCCGTCGTTGCAACGCGCGAGTACCCAACTATAAACAATCGGTGTAGAGCATTAGTTAATTCCCACTTTGCATTAATGTGAGTTATTAGTTATACACGCGACCGAAAAAAAAAAACATTAAATGACGATTATACTCCTAAGAGCAAGGGTTGTCGTGAGTTGCCCAATTCTCTTCATTTGGGCCTCACGTGTGCCACATCACCTCTACATCACTCCAACACACTCACTTAAAAATACCCCCCAATCACAACTAACTCACTTCTCTTCATTTGGGCCCCACCCACCCTCTTTTTTTTTTCCTTTTCCATATTTTCCAAACACAATTAAATTCATTTCATTAATTTAAAATAAAAATCAACTACAATACGGAAAAAAAAACATACGAAAACTTTAAAAAACATACGAAAAATAAAAAAACATACGGAAAATAAAACCATACGAAACTTAAATAATACAACTTCATTTGTAGTATTTAGCTATCAATTGCCTTGTTTCTTCTTGATGATCGCTCTTTTGGCTCAAGCAAATTTTCAATATCATGCATGAGAAACCCAATTCTCGGCACTCTTGCTCGACTTTTCTTTCGCAATCCTCGCCTCGACACTTCTCGTGCTCCGTCAACTTTACGCTTATACTCTTGGGGTAAAGCTTCGCAATAGCATCCGATTGACTCCCGGTGCTCGTTGACGACTCCACCGATCTAGACTTTTTGCGGACGAGGCTTGCTCATGGACGAGCTCTAGGATCGGGCGAATAATTCGGCGATATTATCTTCATAGATCCCTCCGTAGCGTCCCATTTGGGATATTCTCTCAAACCTTTCATGCCGAAACCATACTAAACTGTTTCCGGTAACATTTTTGAAAGCAAGTGAGCAAGTCTTGCATTCGAATGTGATCAACATCATTTTCCCGGATCTACGCTGCAAATGACCGTAAAACCATTAAACTTTGGCAATCACCGCTTATCCGAGTCCATTTTCCCGCACATATTTTTGTATGATAAGGCTCGACTACGAGCCTTGAATTCCTCCCAAATCTGAGTCCAAAACGCATCGTTTTGTCGGTCATTACCGATAGCGCCGTTTTGGGATACCTCGACCCAACACTCGGCTAAAATTTTTTCTTCCTGGCTTGTCCAATGAATTGTAGTTCGACCCTCTTCTTCCTCCTCCTCCTCCTCGTCCGCGTCCAAGTTCACAACGGACTTCTTTTTTTTCTTTGTCGCTTTGGCCGATTTTTTTCCTTGACGACGTTCTTCACGTGTTTCGGTTGGTGGTGGTTGAGGTACTTTGAATTGTGATTCAAAGTAATGTTGTTGTGAAGCGTAGAATTGCGTTGGTGGTTGTTGTGACGGATAAAATTGCGGTTGTGATGGTTGTGACGGATAAAATTGCGGTTGTGATGGTTGTGATGGTTGTGATGGATAGAATTGTGGTGGTGATTGTCTTGGATATTGAAAAGGTTGAAATCCGACTTGCGAAGAAGTGTTTGAGCTTTGAGACGATGGGGTGGACGGGTTTGATGAAGACGAGTTGAGGAGATTCATAAACGACATCTCGTTGGGATCTTGGGACTTTTTTGGTTGTGGATTAAGATGATGAAGATAATTTATTTTTGGTTGTGAATGAGAAGTGTGAATGTTTTTGTAAAAAATGGGTATTATTTATAGAGTAAAAGGGTATTTGAGTTTGAAAATGAAAAAAAAAAAAAAAAAAAAAAATTGACCGTTTCATTTCAGATGGGTATATTTTGCAACGGTTGGATTTGAAATGTTTTGTCTTTTAGCATGTCGTTGTAACGACGAGAGCCTAATTGGCGAGTTATGATGGTGTCGTGGCGAGGGCCAAACTAAAGTGGCGAAGCCGCCACGTGGGAAACGGCGAGAAACGAAATGTCGACACCCCATGCACTAATAGCTTTTACTAACCACGTAGTATGATTGTTTTATCACTCTCATCAACAGCTACACTTCCTTTTCCTTTCTTGTAAATATCAATACCCTTTTTAAACCATCATTCATGATTCTGTTAAAACTAGCGATGATGATCTACGGATAGCATCAAAATGTTATTTTAACAAAATTAATAATTTATGCCGAGAAGACATTACCACCAAAATTTTGTGAAAAAAGACTAGATAAACACTGCTGACCTTATAGTGATGGAATTAAAGGCCGTCACCATTGCAAAGTGGGAGGGAAATATGTTTTATAAGGTTGAAGTTGCAATTTTACAAAAATGCTGACATTTGCTAGATGCTTGACTCACCCTAGTCAATTCATTCTTTCTTGGCCTCTTCGTTAGTAGGGGTCTGGAATCTCACCCTCGAACCTTTCTATGGAGGTGATATATCATCATATTGTGACGATGACTACAATTTACGACACAAGAATGTATTCGCACAAATTGTAATGCAAAAATTATGGTGCATGCATCAAAAGATGTGGTGTGAGTATCAATTCTCCTTTTCTATCCCCCACCCGACCCGATTGCTTTTAAGTCTTAATGATGTCATCACAGTCTTCCTTTAAACAAAATAAAAAATCAATGAATCCATTTGGTTGACAATGTATTGAAAAAAGTATATAAGAATGACGTGATATATCAATATTGGTATAATTACGTGATATATCAATATTGGTATTAATTAATTGGGAAAATTAGCCAAATAGACCGCCATACCAGTCATATCACTTTCCGACCACGCACTTTTGACATTTGAAACTAGACCAGGTTCCAAAGAATTTTCTTGGACCCAACAGGGGTGACATGTGTCCGACAACTTACGACACAAGACGATTTTGAAAGTATATGTCATGTATTGTAAGATATTGTTTTTTAAGAACTCAGATTGTTTTTAAGAACTTTATATTTTTAAGAACTTGTATTTATACATAAATATAATTTCGTCATTTTATATTTTCAATTAAAAAAAAATCACATACTCACCACTACATAACTCCTCTTCTCCCCACATAAACCTATCACAACTCTAAGTTATCAGTACATCTCATTCCCAGCAGCTTTTAATTGAAATCTCACAACTAGAAGTTAACTCCTCTTCTCCCACAAATTGAAGGTCTTACCTATCACAACCATCGAACCACCCGAAGTTAACTCCTCTTCTCCCCACATAAACCTAAATTTGTGGGCGATGTCAGATGGTTGTTAGTGGTTCTGCTCATAAGGTAATCATTCTTCATTTTAAGTGGTTCATTTACTGGGTGAGTTTATTTTTATAATTCTTTTTATAAAAAAAGGTGTATAGTAAGTGTTTGATGAAATGCCTAAATGTTTTTTTTTGGTTTTGAAGAGTGTGAGTTTGATGGTGATGTCGTGGACAGCGGAGAACATCATTCACCTGCGAGGACATTGGTGCAACAAGCAAGGAATGAGGCCGCCGAGTTCCGTTTCAAATAAAGATATGAGATGCCTGTTGACGCACCGGCTAGATGGTAATCCTGTCATTTTTTGCACCTTGTTAGATTTGTTGGTATTTGCTCCTCCTACGTGTGTGATAATTTGACTGATTTTTACACCTACGAATACACAAAAGGCTAGACCACTGTTCACATGAAAGAAACATGCCCCAAAAAAGTTACAAAATAGGGAAATAACAGACTCTATATTCTTGTAGGTGAACAAATTGCATTCACGATTGTAAGTATCTTTGATCCTTACAATACTGACTTGGTTAAGTCAACAATGAATAAGCTAACACACAGATGGTGCTTTTGTATATTAAAAATATTGCGCTGTTAATAAATTCTTATGGATGTTGATATTAGGTGGGTCTATTCTTGGGGTAAGCTTTCTGGATCCACTCGCTGGACTTGTCGTCTCAGGCATGATCTTTAAGGCTGGAGCCCAAACTGGTTACCAGAGATCAATTACTAAGTTGCCCTAAATTGCTTTCTTGTCACATCAGAAACCTGTAACTCTTGTATATTTGCAGAAGTCAACACATGTATTCAAATATGATATTCCATGACCTTGATTCCATTCCAACACTTATTACAACTGTATTTAGCAGAGTTCTTACATAAAAATGGGTCATGGTTCATGACTCATGGGTGGTAAAGTTTTAGGTGATTGTAGTTAGCAGGTTATTTCGTACTTGTAAAATGTTAGTTAAGATTGTTTATTAAGTGATACCCAAAAGGATTTTTGCTTTGTAATGAATCTTAAGATATTGGCGTGATCACGAAGTAGCAAGTTTAATCTGTTCATCATTTGTGCTTAGAAGTTAGAATACTTTCAGGAACACATCCCAAATATTTGGAAGAGATATCTTTAATTCTTTCAGTGGATCCTGGGGGATGGTGAGAAGCAGGTGATTCAGGTTGAGCTTTAGAAGCACTAGAAAAATTGGGTGCTTGTCGCCATGTTACGCGACCAAACATGGAAACCACTGCTAGTTTTAATTCGTTTCCACTGCTACTCTTCTCGAAACCACTGCTAGTGGTATCGGGTACCACTGCTAGCTTGTCGTTTCCAATGCTAGTGGTATCGGGTACCACCGCTAGCTTATTGTTTCCATGAGGCCGAGTTATGCATTCATCCATTAACCACTACAACACAAACTTCAATTTGATTGATTGACTGTACAGTGAATTATCAGGCCTGATGAGGCTCCAAAGAAAGCCATTATTACTAGATAGTTCATTTTGCAGTGGCTATGGTTTTGGGCATTGATGATGAGAAAGGACCCAAACTGTTTAAATGTGATCCCGATGGCCATTTCTTTGGCCATAAGGTATCTGAACTTGGATTTTAGTTTTAGAATGAAGATTCTAGTTTATATACACTGGCCAATAGTAATATTTATGACAAATATGCAGGCAACAAATGCTTCAATTTGTTTACTGTTGATAATTCTTCAATTTGTTTACTGTTGGTACAGGTTTCACAGTATGTCAGAGTTTGATGAGGAGAAACGAAGCTGCCGGCGAAGACTTTCAGACCACAATGCTAGGCGCAGGAAACCAAATGAGGAGGCAATGCGGTTTAACCCAGCTTATTCATCATTTTATGGTACCGAGTCCCTTGATGTGCTCTCTCACTCTACAGGAGTTCAGTTGTCAGATGTTCTGATCATGCCTAACCTTGCTCGCAATAGATTAGTGCCATCCAAGGGTGCCAGGGCCGAGATATTTGATCAAGGTTTGTTTTCTTGCATACTCTGTTTAGCACTTTAGAATCCCTTTTATTTCTTAAAGTATTGGTGTCCATCTATGACTTAACCAAAGAATAAATTTTGAGATCAGAAGACTAATCATATGGTAGCTGCATTCACAGAAATATTACATTAGATGTCAGCTACTCAACATACCTTAGTGAACATAAACTACACGCTAAACACAAACTTCTATAAATGAGAATATATCGGCAAATTGAATTCTATTGTACTTTTAAGATATAAGGTCTCCTATTGGTTATTAGTTAAATTGGCATCATTTAAGAATAGTAACAAATTGTAAATATCAGTAAGCTTATTACAGAGCTTCTGAAAATTGCAGAAGATGGTTGGCACAACATTGACCATATAACAGGGATCTACAACTAATAAAAATATTGTTGCTGTAAGTTTAGTAGTAACTAAGACGACTTGATTTCAAGATAACGTGATAACAGTGTGCAGTAAATGTGTAATTAGGCTGAAAACGCATGTTTTACCATGTTATGGCAGTCAATGTGCAAGCTTAGGTCTCGAGTTGGACAAGTTTCTTGTGACACTTTTATGAATTAGTAATCATATATTAAATGAATATTAGTGGATGACTATTTCCTTATGCAGGTTACAAGGACTCATTATCTTAAAATGGAGATGCAGTCGATCTTCGGCGTGCTCTCTCTCTTCTGTCAAACAATTCGTGGGGTTCATCCGAGCTTGACCATCCCATGCTTTCAAGTGTTTCCATCATGCCTCATTATGGGACAATGCATGCAGTTCCCCACGCTTCACCACTTTCTTCCCAACAGTACTTGCAGGCTAACCAACAGTCAACTGATCCACGCGTTCATGCCTCAGCCACCAAAACTAGCAACGCCAACAACCATTTCCAGGAGTTTTAGATTTTCAAGCCACAGTATGAAAGTTCGTTTCTGTTTCATCCAAATTCTTAGACACCTACGAGGTTATGTTTAGACTCTTTCTTGAAATCCATAAAGGTGGAATGTAAAGACCTAATGTTGAGTTCAGAGCTCATGCGGGCGTTGAGACCAAAGTGAATCTGGTTAGTTGCAATATCATGTAATAATTTTAGCACTATTTTTGGTTGTGTGCTGGTAATGTCTCTATTGATTGAATATTTCCGGACATGTGATTGGCCTAGTATTATAATTTATATAACTTGATTTATGGATTCAATTATTTTATTAGACGTCTAGTGTTGTATCGATGATGGCATGTGAGAAATCGAATCATTATTATCAGATATCGATCACTGAAATTTGGTCCTGGATTCATTGCCAGTGGTAAGGAACTAGTATTACATATGATGGCATGTGAGCACATTTAAACTTGTTCCCACAGTTTGTTCTAACAACCAACAATTGGGGCATCGATATATGCCAAAACGGATGGAGATGAAATTTGGTTTAAAAGGTTTTCAGCATCGTCAAAGTACTTTGTACTTGTGCGTTGAGCATCGTCAAAGAGAATAAACTTATTTTTAAAAAGCTTGCAACTCTTAAAAAGCCTAAAAAATGTGCATACCAATTACCAAAATGTGATATGAAAAATACCATACCAGAACATGCTGAGACAAGACACAATTTCAACTAACATAACATGTATCCATAAAGACAACATATCCCAATTTCCATTAAAACACAAGTTGATGACACAGTAACACAATAACCGCAGCAACATGAAGACAACCCACGACCATGACATGACCGACTTTCAGACCCAAACTAATCAATTGTTGGACGACTCTGGACCTTCTCAAACATGTCCTAGTACTCACTGGAACAACAGATAAATGCAAATTATTAAAAAGATGACCATGCCCTTTAAGAAAATAGAGATTTTCTTTAAAAACATGAAGAAGATTATAGGACAAACAGAACTGTGTGTTCAACGTATGCAAATGGCTACCGATAGGTTTAACTTTACATTCACAGGGAGTACAAGCAAACAAAATAACGTTCAAGAAATAAAAATTTAATGAAACTAAACATGATTCAAAACAGACCTAATCATTATCCTCTACCTCTTGTGAAGGAGACTTATGTGATTCTGATGGTTTCTCAGCACCGCAGTTCTGTCTGTTGCATTTGGTTCTAAATGGATAGTTTATGTTGTTACATTGATCACACTTACAGCTACCATCAGGCATATCTGGTTCTGAAACAAAATGGTCACCCATAAGCTACATACAGAATATGAATAATATTATTTCCAGAAGCTAAATAGCAGATAGAAATGAACTCACTAGAGCTCTTGCCTAAATTCACATCCTAAAATAGAAACAAAAAGGGGTTCTCAACTCAGTCATTGGTTGGGTACATGATACAAATGCTTAACTACCATGAAATAACTGACATGCAAATACCTGAGATCCTGGCTTAGGAGTATTGCACTTCATCATGTTACAAACTGTTCTAAATGAGAAATTGACATTTCCACATTTCGGACATGGCCAATCGTTGTCACCTTTTCCATCTATGTGGTTTAAAAAATAGAGAAATAAGTCACTGCATAAATCCTCCACACTACTAGTCTTATGATTATAAAGTACCGGGGGTAATAACAATATTTTATTTAAAAACAGGTCAACTATTAGTTGTATTTTATTAAGAACACGTCAAAAGTTGCCTAAGGCATATTCAAATGCTTTATACTTGCAACTTCCTAAATCGGTATATCAACATTCTGTTATAACCAGAAGTTATTCCTTTCGACCCAACCCATTCTGACAAATAACCCAGCCTGCCTACTTTTGCTATGTCTAGTTAAAACCTAAAAGCACTTAAATTATCAAAATATCACATACCTTTCTTTGGAGCCTTCTCCTCGGGGAAATATCCAGGTCATGATCCCTATTGAGTATGAAGGTTTTAAGCAATTGATTTGTGATAAAATATTGTAAGAGTAACATTAAAGCAGTAATACGCATTGATAATCCTCATATTCTGAGTTTACCAGCCAGAATACATTTATACAACAATATTCTAATTTAAATTAGCATGAAACAAGACAAAATGCAGACTTCATATATACCATAGCAGTGTGGCCCATGGGAAAAGCCAACCCATAGCGGTCCATCAGTTGAGGTATAGCATATAATCCACCTGCACAAAAGAAAAATTTACAGATCAAAAAACATCAAAACTAAATTATGGAAATACCTAAACAAAGCATATGATTTACAGCATCAAGAAACAGAAACAAGAGGGTAGGAGGTGGCACAGTCAGGATGGATCGAACAAAAGAACACTTTGTGTCCAAAATTATAAATTATATTCAGTTTTTAGAAAAAAGAAATGAGTCTATCAATAATTATATTATTTTCATAATTCCATTATCAATTTTTTAAAAATAAAACAATTTAAGAAATTTTTTGCATATAAATATACACTTTGGGTGACTTTGACCCATTTCCAATTTAGCTACATGTTTTCCCGTTCGGCCTGGTAAAGATACAACATAGCGCAGTCGACCGATTCAAATAGGTCCAAATTTACACTCCTACAAGAGGGAGATACAGTCGGTAGTCACTAGCTCATCATTAAATAATGAAAAACAAGCTTCGTGCCAATTATCTAATCATGAATAAGGTACCAATCATGCAGGTAGTCAAATATTGAAAAATAGTATCAGAAGCAGTATCAATTATTCTTCGATGCAGAAGTAGACTAAACATGAAACTTGTATTAATTAACTGACACATACCACCTATCATGGGGGGTGGACCAGAAAACTGCAGGGGCCGGTAAGGGCTGCGACTGCCATAGTTATATTGATAAGAGGAACCAACGTCGTAAAGAGGCATAGACGATCCATTAAACAGGGATGAGCCATAAGGTGCTACACCAATATACATAGGCGAGGGAGCACCAACATAAGGAGCAGGAGAAGAGTAGCCTTGTTGCGTCTGCATAGGCTTTGGAGCAAATTTCTGCAATATGAACAATTGGTAAAACAATTAAGCTGGATATATGACACCCACGTGAACCATCTTAAAAGTTTTTTTTTTTTAGAAGATTACTCAAATATAAATTTACTAGCATAAAAATACAGATAAAGAGATCATAGCGTATACAGTCTAGGGGAAAGAAAAAAAGCATTTTCACTTAAAAGTGATTGTAGCAAGTCTAGGAATAGCAGGCCTCAAATAGTAATGAAAAGAAGTTCTGATATGAGTCATTTGACTAGTATAGTAGTATGAAATAAACAGGCGGTGGGAAGTGTGTTGTCACTTGGCAGTTTGACAAAAAAACGGAATGAGTGAGGGTCACAAGGGATATGTTTTACCTCTTTAAAATGGACGATTACAAAGGATATTCTATCTTTCCTCAAACATAGACGTTATCGAGTCATTTTACTTATCTTATCACCAGATTGTTTGATTTAGTAAATAATATTCATATATACTCTACAGGCTACCCAGTTACTAATAAAAAAACTTACTATATTATTTAGAAATAGACTGTGGTACTTACAGAATTATGATCAGCTGGTCTAGGTTGCGTGCAGTTGCGCATATTGCAAGTTGTCCTGAACGAAAAATTGACATTCCCACAGCTTGGGCAGGTCCAGTGATCTTCTCTACGAACACCTGCAAATTTCCAAGTAGACATGTTTTATTAGTATTACAATACACAATTGCAGAAGATCTCCTTAAACTTACAATTATAAGTTCCAAAAAGCGCAATAATATATTCAAATATTTCTATATATCACACATATCAGCTAAGAAAACGCTGGCCTCCATGGAAACTGAAACTAGCATAACATAACAAGTTATCTCCCAAAAACACAAACTTGTTGCTACTAAGATTGACCATATACAAAATTACATAAAAGTATAAAATAATCATAATTCAAAAAAAATTATCGTGGGCCACAGAGCAAGACAAAATCAATAGCTAGCTTAGTCTAAAAAATCAGCTTAGTTAAGAAAAGAAAAAAAAAAACAATGTGTGTAAGCAGTTGTTATTAACCTCTAGACCACCTATAACATCCATTTTTAAAACAATCTTTTAAAGAAAGCTAAAAACCAGCTAGCGTTTACATAAGCCTGTGCCTCTTAACCATTAAGCACTTAATTGTCAAATTTGAGTACAATCACAAATCACGCTCTCTTTCTTTCATGTACGTAAAAATTTTCAGATTTTAGACTAGCATTCTGAACAATGAAAATATATGACTAGGTTCACGTTACACTCTCAAAACGCATACCGCTACTCATTACATATAACAAGCAAGTTCCTTCAAAACAACACTCGTCACATTTTATATCAATTTAAAAACTACATAACTAACCTCTAAAACGGCGCAATTTAAACATTCTACGCATCAAATTCTAATTAACAACAACATCATGCTCAATACAAACACTAAATATACTTATTTCACATAACAAGCTAGTCATTTGTTATTCTTTATGGTAGAGCGAATAGTTTAATAACGACACTCGTCACCATATATATCAAGTTCTAACGTAAAGGCCTAACGCGCAATTTAAACATTCTTCGTATCAAATTCTAACTTAAGAACATGAAGATAAAGAGTTAATGATACCATCAGCTCTGGCTCGTTTAGCAGCAGATGAGTTCCTGTTGCTATCAACCTAAATTCACAATATATAAACATTAATTTGAATTATTATTATTTAATAACTGAATTCAAATAATGATTAACGACGGAATATTTGACCTGAGACATGACCCCGGTGATCGGAAAAGTTTGTTACAGTTTGTTTGTTGTGACAACAATAGGAAAAACCTTATTTGTGATATAAAAGATATCTATATAATTTGCTCAACCACTTTTTGCTATCATTACCATATCTAAACCTATCCATGAAATGATAATCACCAAATTACCAGAACCAAAAATGATCAACATCGATTTGTCAGTTTTTAGCAGCCCTACCCGTGAATTAGCCAAGGTAACATATTGAAATGTGCTGATTTCTGAAACTTTATGCCAGTAGAATATATTATTGTTCTCTAATGTCATTGGAGATGACCATGTCTTTAGCATTAAAGAAAATTAATTGGTAAACACAATGGATTAGCTATACTCCTATACCTCACGAGGATCCTCTTGAGTTGGATCGCGTAGAGCAAATATCTCTTTCTGACGGTAAGCGGCATTATCATCAAAGTTTAATTTGGCATCAGCAGCCACCAACTTGTTATCAGAAGTCTCTGCAATGGGATTGATCTGAAAAAGGAGGTTTAAAGTTAATATAAAGATACACGAAAGTGTACACACCAAAATTGAGTGACAACCTAAACTCACCTCCAACTGTGTACAATCAGACTCACGGAAAAGGTTATACAACTTCTTCACTTGTTCTATTGAAGCGTCTCTGTCAGCTACCTTAGGAGCAAGACCATCTACAACCTTGGCAGCATCTTCATCTGTAATTCCTTTGAAAACATCAATAGGCACCTAGGAAAAGTCAAATTGGTCAATCATAAGTGAATGTGCAGTATCTTATGAACAGCAGTATGGTATGAATCAGACTCTGGAATGAATCGCGACTGGCTGCCAAGAACCCCATTGCTCAAACTCATTTTTGAAAAAAAAATTATTTGACCAAACCCTTTAATGACTATGATTTCCTCCAAATTATTTACAAAAAATTTAAAAGTTAGTCTCATACATGAATAAAAATATATTTAAAAGGACTAATCACAAACGTTAATCAACAAAACCCATGAACTGAATTTGCTTCGTTTATATGGAAAAAATGTAAAATTTCTAAAATGAAATCCAACCAAAATTTCTTTGATTATTGATAGTTGAATACAATAGCGATTTAATTATAGCCAAGTAATTGATCAAACTGATTTTCCCAAATTAGTTTTAGGTTTTCATTAAAAGAAATTATTTGAACATAATCAATGGAAATATATCATATATTTTAAGCAAAGCAAAACAATTACTTTAAATAATAATTCAAAACCATAAATATTTGAATTAAATCCCTACTTACCAGCTAAAGATGTTGATTGATGACAAAGCACAAATGATTGGCAGAGTGATGTAACATAAATATTTTCTTTATTTTGTTTTGAATCAGACTATATCAGGGAGAGTGATCTTGAATGGGTGAAAATCGAATTGTAGATTCAAACTGAAACTTGAATTTGTGTAGAGGAGGCTTTAATGGCAGTCGTGTGTGTGTTTGAATGAAGAAGCAATATTATGAGAGTGGTTTGAATATGTATTAGGAAAGCAGTGGTACGAAAAGTATGTATTAGGAACACAGTTTTACCCGATCTTTAGTATATAGAATATTTTATTTATGTTATGTAAAATGACCAAAAAACCCTTTTAAAAAAATATGGTTGCTCAGTGTTTTTTGGTTGTCCAAAAAACAATATCTTACACATACGGGACACTTGTCACAATTTCGATGAGATGCCCAATGACAGCGGTTGCCCTCGGTCCATTTTCAAATTAAAAATAAAAGTGGTCTATAAAGTGATATGCATCAGGGCGCGCGATCTATTTGTGTCATTTTCCCTAATTAATATTAGTCTAATGGTATTTGAGTTCTCCATTATTTTAGAGGTTGTGAGTCTAAATTACGTTGGAGACATTTGTGAGATAATCAGTTAAGTGGTATAGGAGTTAAAAATTGTCGCTCAAAAAAGAAGTTGGTGTATCTTTGTTGACTTATAAAAGCGTACGGTAAACACGATGTAAATATAATGTGTGAAATAAAAGAAAATAGTGTACACATCATTCAAAAAGGGTTATGTTATAGAAACCCCTATGGCCTATGGGTCAAGATGGAGAACATAAACAAATAAAACTCATAAATAAAAAATAACCATTTTAAGATAACATGCTTGTAATAATGAATAGGGTTAAGCATCGCATATCTAGAAACCGTCCGGATCGAGAAAACTGACCGGGCCGATCGAAAACCAAATAACCAGCGGTGCAATCTTGGTCCCAATGTTGCTTCTATTGCCTGCCCGTCATGCAATGTTGCTATGGAGACTAACGATCATGTTTTCTTCGATTGTGATACGGCTTCTAGCTTTTGGCGTCTTGTTCGCACGTGGTGAGACACTGATATGCCATCCTTCTCCTCTAGTTCTGATTGGTTACATTGGTTCGAGAATTGGAGAGCTTCTAAAGTTTCTAAAGACCGTATGTATGCCATTTTAGCGGCTACTTTGTGGGTCTTATGGAGGTTCCGTAATAGCGTTATCTTTAATGATCATCCGATGAGGAAAAATGATATTTTTGATAATATCCGTATTTTTTCATTTTCTTGGCTTAAGAGTAGAGGTATTGTAGTTAGTTGTTGGAACTCTTGGCTTAATTTTCCTTTGAAATTTCTCTTCTAGCTCCTTGCTAGAGAGTTTTTGGTTTTAATTTCAATCATCGTTAAAAAATAAAGACCTGACCGGACCGGACCGGACCAGACACATTCGGTCCGGTCCTCGGTTCGTGGTTTTTGTCTAATTCGATCTTGGTGCGGTTCAGTTTTTGTCGGTCCGGTTCGGCCTTAGACCGATGCTCGGCCCTAATCATGAAAATCGTGTATTTTAAATGGATGTAATAATACATCATATTCGTTAAATAAAATTGGAGCGAAATGGCGTAGATATGAAGTAGAAAAAAAAAAATATATATATATATATATATATATATATATATATATATATATATATATATATATATATATATATATATATATATATATATATATATATATATATGAAGTAACTAATAATGAAATTAGAGACACGACTAATATTGTGCGACTGCGAAGGATAAAAAGGCAAGTAAATATAAAGTTGGTGCAAAATAATAAATAAAATGACAATAAAGTTAGAGAGAAAAAACTAGGGGGAATTTCATATATAACCAAGGAAACTTCAAAAATTACATATTTCCTCAAAACACAAGTTTTTAATGCATGATGTACAATGCTAGTAAATCATACTTTGGGGAAATATGTAATTATTGAAGTTTGGTTGGAGATGTATGTAAATGCACCAAAAAACTAATACCCTCTCCGACTCAAATAATTATGTGTATATATATTTTTTTGAAATTGTCCTAAATCAGTTGTCTAATGCTAAAAATAAAAAGAAAATTTTGATTAGTGAGAAAAATAATTATAATGAAAAGGGTGAGAAGTAATTATAGCCGCACTGAGGGAAAATTTAAGTGAATATGCATCTATTTTTATAGGTGCACCTATATTGTATGTTGTGATTTTTTCTCATCCTTCTTATTTTAATCATTATTCTCATTTGATCCTAACTCGTTTAATATATTCGCATAATTTAAAGTTATTAAATATATTAAAAAAAAAATAACTAATTAATTAGGTAGGAGTAAAAATTTTATCTGTAAATAACCAGAAAAAGAAAACATTAATAATTTTGCTTTTATGAAACTAGATGTGTTTTTCTCAAGTGACATTTATGTTAGAACGAAAATATCTCAGTTACAAATGGTGTAAGAGCTAATTTTTGTATTTAAAACTTTGAAGCACTTGTTTGAAACAACATCTTAAGTCTTAAATTAGACTTTTTGAATCGAACTTTACCGTTAAATATTTTTGTTTGTATTATATAACACTTGATGAAAATTATATCAAATAAAAATACATTTTTAAAACACAATTTATTTATATATTTTGCATCAAATATTATGTTACAAACAAAAACATTCAATGTTAAAGTTCGATTCAAAAAGTTAAATTGGACTTATATTTTGGGACGGATAAAGTAAAACGTGTGCTTAATAGAGGTAAATTAAAGGACACGGTTCATCAAATCTTCTTTAAAAATTAGTCTCACTTCCAAACAACTTGTGGAAGTGTTCTTTGTTGGTCCCAAATGTGTGAGTCGATATGAAATGCAAACAATAATAAACTTGAATAACTAAATAGTCTAACGTTGAAATGATTCATACATCGAGTACTTATACTAAACCAATGGGTACGATTCAACCATTGTGTCAATTAGAATGTAACCGCCCATAACTAACTACCATAACCATTTATTAACCGTTTTATGGTTATTTTACTACCTATAACTACTATTAACCGCTTGGCGGTTGTAAACTTTATATCGAGCAAGTTTGGTCCTCGTCGTTTGAAGCAATTTCGAGATTAGCATCTACATTCTCCTCCTTAATCTTGATCGTTGCTTCGTCCTAAGTCTTGAACTCCGAGCATTTGTCGCATAGTCACGAACTTGAGTCTTGGTAATGCTTTTGTTAAGATATCTGCTCTTTGTAGTTCTCCACTTACGTGTCCACTTTAATATGACCATTCTCTACGCATTCACGAATGAAATGATAGCGAATGTCTATGTGCTTGCTCCTTCCATGAAAAACTGGGTTCTTTACGAGTGTTATAGCTGATATGTTGTCAACTCTAAGCGTTATCTTTGTTTCTTCCAATCCAGTTAATTCACTGAGTAAACGTTTTAACCATAAGGCTTGACATGCTGCAGTAACCACCATGAATTCTGATTCACATGATGAGAGCGCTACTGTCGGTTGCTTCTGAGTACACCAGGTAATAGGTGACTCTCCAAAGTAAAATACTATTCAAGTAGTTCCTTTTCCTTGATTTGTATTGATTCCATAACTACTATCGTTGTATCATGTAATCTTGCAGCCGCCTTCTTTCTTGTATATTATGCCATGCTTCTTTGTTCCTTTGATGTATCGGATTACTTGTTTCACCGCCTTGGTGATGATCCTTGGTCTTGCATAAATCATTTGAGTAGTCCGGTCGAGTAACTAAGATATGGTCTTGTATGTAGTAAGTATCGAGACTTCAATTAGGCTTGGTAGTAAGTTGCGTCAACTGGTTTCC
Source organism: Chrysanthemum lavandulifolium (assembly GCA_022545495.1). Taxonomy (NCBI): domain Eukaryota; kingdom Viridiplantae; phylum Streptophyta; class Magnoliopsida; order Asterales; family Asteraceae; genus Chrysanthemum; species Chrysanthemum lavandulifolium. The sequence continues at coordinate 198,683,824 of CM040240.1, read as the reverse complement.
ATCTTCCGCCTTGACCAACTTAGTGCCGGGATCCATTGGTGTCTTCGTGTCATTCTTGTCCGTCATGCTTGTTTCTTTTAAGATCTTGTTAATGTATCATATTTGCTTGATTGTAATCTCTCTCCCGTCGTGTAACTTCTATCCCAAGGTAATATGCTAGCAATCCTAAGTCGCTCATTTCGATTTTTTCTTCCATCTGGGATTTGAACAAGTCTATTTCCTTCTTTGGAGTGCCCGTGATTATTAAATCATCTACCTAAACTCCAACGATAAGTGTAGAAGTCTTGCTTCTCTTTGTGTAAACTACTTGTTCGAGATTACATTTCTTAAAGTCTAATGACTTCAAGGTTTGGTCAAACTTCACGTTCCAAGCTCTAGGTGCTTGTCTTAAGCCATACAAAGCTTTAGTTAGCTTGTAGACTTTTCCTAGGTTTCCTTGTTGAATGAAACCTTCAGGTTGTGTAACATAGACTTCTTCCTTCAATTCTCCATGTAAAAATGTTGATTTTACATCTAAGTGGTGTACTTGCCATCCATGATATGCTGCTAGTGCTAATATCAATCGAACTGTCTCTATCCTAGCAACTGGTGCAAACACCTCATCGAAGTCTATTCCTTGTTCTTGTACATAACATTTTGCCACTAATCTTGATTTATACTTTATGATCCTTCCTTGTGCATCTCTCTTGGTTTTATAAACCCATTTGAGTCCTATTGCCTTCTGATTTTTGGGCAATGTGGTAAGAGTCCATGTGTTATTTTTGTTGATTGAATCTAATTTAGTTTCCATGGCCTCAATCCACTTCTCATCTTTTGATGCTTCCTTGTAATTACGGGGTTCTTCTTCTGTGAAAAATAAGCTTGGTGCTTCAACCTCACGTGAAGTTTCGTAGATTTCCGTAATATTCTTTAAACCTTGTATTGGTCTATGATCAAATCTAGGATCTAAGCTTTCTAATGAGCTTATAGTAGCTCCTTCTTCATCTTCTGAGTTAGGGTTGTACGTGTATGATGGTGGTGTGATTGGTGAGGGTGGATCTGATATAGGTTCTTGTTCATGATACGTGTTGTCATTGTTTTATGTGTTGACTGGTGTAGGATTATCATTTTCAACTCCGTCTATTACAAAACTAGTCCAAAACGTATCTTTCGTGCTTGTATCCTCTTCATTTTTATTCCAATCCCACGGTTTCGTTTCCAGAAACTTTACATCCCTACTAACATGTTTCTTCTTTCCTACTGGATCATATAGCCTACATGCTTTTGATCCTTCTTCAACTCTTAAGTAAATCATTGGAATGCTTCTATCATCCAGTTTCTTCAAATGAGGTATTGTTATCTTAGAATAAGCTGTGCATTCGAATATTCTTAGGTATTCCAGATTTGGTTTTCTGTTGTAGAGGGCTTCATATGGTGTTTTATCTTCTAAGGATTTCGTAGGTACCCTGTTGAGTATGTAAATGGCGTGCCTGACTGCTTCCGCCCAAAATGTTAAGGGTAACTTCATTGCTTTCATCATACTCCTAGTAGTTGATAACAATGTCCTATTTCTCCTCTCTACTTCACCAATCTGTTGCGGTGAGTATGGTGCTGTCAATTGTCTTTCTATTCCATTCTCCTTACCGTATTTGGTGAATTCATGTGATGTAAATTCACCTCCTCTATCAGTTCTTAGCATCTTTATTTTCAACTTCAACTTTGATTCAATTTGCTGTCTAAATTCCTTGAATGTGTTGAATGCTTGATCTTTCGAAGTCAGAAAGTAAGCCCACATAAAACGTGTGCAGTCATCTCTTAATAGGAAGATGAGCTTCTTTCCAGAGTGTGTTGCTGGACTTATAGGACCACAAAGATCTCCATATACTAAGTCCAATGGGTTCTTTGATATGAATTTAGCTTGATATGAAAATGGTGTTCTGATGTGTTATCCTAATAAACATGCATCACAGATTTGTCCTGCATGATTTATTCTTGGTATTCCATCCACTAGACCTTTTCTTGTCATCTTGTCTTTTGCGTCAAAGTTCAGGTGACCTAATCTAGCATGCCATAACCATGTTTGGTCATCTACGTTTGCTAAGAGACATATATGTGCTACTATATGTAATCTAATACTGTAAAGTCGATTCTTAGATCGTTGACTTTCATCAACAACTTCTTGTTCTTATCATATAAAGTCAATAAGTTTCCATCCATGATGATCTTGCAACCTATTTCTGTAAGTTGTCCTAGACTAAGTATGTTGCTCTTGAGGTTTGGAATGTAGTAAACGTCCGAAATCATCTTCTGTTGTAGGTTTCTACATCCTAATAATATTGAACCTCTACCCTTTATCTCCACATACGATCCATCTCCAAAACGAACGCGTCAAGTGATGTTTTCGTCAATATCCTTAAAATGGCCTTTGGTGCCCGTCATATGGTTACTTTCACCATTATCTAAATACCATATGCTAGCATCTGTTGTAGCATATTTTCGGGTTGTACTTGTTCTTCATTTAACAAGATTTCTTCAGTTTCGTGTGTAGCCATTAGTAATGATGGTTCATCGTCTTCTAAGATAAGGTTTGATTGTTCCTGAGTTGTTGGTGGGTTTCTAAAATTTCTCTTGAAATGTCCAGGTTTCCCGCAATTGAAGCATTTTAGCTTCTTTTTATCCCACTCACCTTTATTCTTATTGTGAGTTGAATTTTCTCCATTCGAGTTATCTCTATTTCCCTTATTTTTTCAATTTCCTCGTGAATAGTTTGATCTACCTCTATACTTGGTAAATCGTTTCTTATTTCTAGAGTGTTCGCCTTGTGTGAATAATAGGTTATTTTGGCTTTCTACTTGTCCTCCCTTTCGGAGTTTTACTCTCTCCTCGAATGCCTTAAGTCTTCCAGCGATCTCATCTAACGTAATGTCGTCGAGATCATTTGTCGGTTCTATGGATGCTACTATTTGAATGAACCTATCTGGTGTGGAATCTAATAGTTTTCGTACTAAAAATGATTCATCCAACGCTTTTCCTAATTCTTTAGCCTTTGTGGCGTAGCCGTTTAGTTTGGCTGTAAATGCATCCACCGTTTCATCTTCCTTCATCTGAAGGGTCTGAAATCCATTCATTAGTGATTGTAACCGTGCTTGTTGCACTTTCTCTTCTCCAACGTGTCTCTTTCTTAATGAATCCCATAATTCCTTTGCCGTTTTGCAACTTGATACTTGTAAGATCACATCTTCTGTCAATGCTTGATATAGGAAGGCCGTTGTTGCCTTATCCTTCTTATCATCTACTTGCGTGTTATCCTTAGGTTCTATTGCTTCTCATAAACCTTGTGCTTCTAGTATATTTGTATAGTCCAAACTGTGTAGTTTGTGGTTTTGAGTTTAGGGCATTGATATTGTGCCACTGGGGTTACAGGTTTTGGTGCAGTGTTAGTGTTATTCGCATCGTCACCGGGCATTTTGATAGTACTTATGATCTTCACTTTCTAATTCGTATGGGAATTCTAACTTAGTATGGTATTCTTAATAATATGGGAACAAAAATAGTTATCCGGGAATCTAATAGTACGGGGTCAATATAAGGTTCTCGGGATTTCTTAATAATATAAAAATAACGATCTATACTATCTAAAGTATAAAAGAGAAATCCAAAGTTTGAATTTGTGACCTCGTTGTTGTGTTAAACACAATCGTATTCCCACTTGTGTGTCTGTACTTGAGTGTAATACCAACCACGTACTTTCTTTCCCACGTACACTAAACCAATTCGCGTACACCCTATTTGATGTTGTCGAATTGCTTTCAATATACCACTCTTCCACCACGTTGTCTTCTTTTCTTTCCTTTTGTGTCGACTTGAAACAAACGTGCCCTAGATCTCTTGGTCTCGGCTTTCTTCTCGGTAAAACAACAAAATTTGTTTGTTGTTTTTGTTTTCAACGTCTTCGTGAACACAAGTATCCCACAATACCTTCCGGTATTTATTCAAAAAAATTGATTTGTTTGTCTTCTTCTTTACCACTACGACGGTAGTATCCACACAAGGAGAGCATTATGCTTAAGTCCTTGTTGCCCTTGTTGCTTGTCCGCATTCCACAATACTTTCTTCTTTCTTCCTTTTTGCTCACACCGTATGTTTCACAAAAATACCTCTCGGTATTTGTCAAAAAAAAAAAAAAAAAAAAAAAAACAATTGATCAGATCGTTTTTTGTTGTCCTTGTATTGCTAGCGTGCCTTCAAACAATCCTAGATTGTTTTCTAACGATATATCTTCTTTATAACCAAGCAACTTTCTTTTCTCTTCTTGTATATCTCGTATATACAAGGTATCCTTCTTAACGTCTTTCAATTTCTTCTTTTCACGTTGTAATTTTTGACAAGGTATCCTTCTTCTTGTTGTTGTCGTGTGCAAGGCACCAACAAGGTACTCGTTCTTTTTCTTTTTCTTTTGTTGTTGCGTACAAAATATCACAATAGGAATCTGGCACCACAATGTTTGGTGTCCTTTCGTTTGCTATTTCTACACAAGTACGGTCGTACACTACTTTCCTTGCGTCCTGGTTATCCAAACAACGTATGTATGGTTTATACGTTGCGTATTCTTCTTCTGAAACAAAGTTCAGCGTCTTTCTTTCTTTCTGGTTCCTCTTCTGGTCTCGTTGAATGATTTCTGAGTTTGTGATACTTCTCGTTAACAAGGTTCTGATGATTGTTATGGTGTAACGAGCGTGTAAACAAAGGCTCTTGATGCCAAATGTTGGTCCCAAATGTGTGAGTCGATATGAAATGCAAACAATAATAAACTTGAATAACTAAATCGTCTAACGTTGAAATGATTCATACATCGAGTACTTATACTAAACCAATGGGTAAGAGTCAACCATTGTGTCGGTTAGAATGTAACCGCCCATAACTAACTACCATGACCGTTTATTAACCGTTTTATGGTTATTTAACTACCTATAACTACTATTAACCGCTTGGCGGTTGTAAACTTTTTATCGAGCAAGTTTGGTCCTCGTCGTTTGAAGCAATGTCGAGATTAGCATCTACATTCTCTGCGTGACTTGTATCCAGTTTTACTATTTAAATTGATATTCTAAATATTAAATTTATGAATGTTAAATGAAAAGTATGTGATATGATCTTTGATCTTCTAAATTCTAAACAATGAAACTATATTTTCTGAACGTGTATTGGCGAAGACTATAAATACCAAAGTATTAGACGCAGATGATACGGGGTTTGTTCAGGCAGGTGCAGATTTGGAACACGCACAAACAAACAATAATCCCTCATCCTCCATCGTCACCTTTTACTTCCAATGTTTCCCATACATGTTTAATCTATTAGTAACAGAAACATGCGGTCTTATTCTATATATCTGCAGCCTATGGACTAACTATTATCCGCGAGCATTATTATTATGTGTAGAAGCTGAAATCATGCCCCGATCCACACTTACATTTATTATCACTGGCTTACTTGCTTTTGCTGGTATAAAGTCTCAATGTGTAACTGGATTCCCATTTCAAACTCACCCTCAGACCATCATGCTTTCGGTTACTAGTCTGCTTTTGTATGGCTTAGCTTCTGCAGCTGAACTAGTCATTTATGATCCGATTTATACCATATATGCTTGCTTGGTTAGTATTACTTCTTTGTGCATTTTGGTTGCATCTTTAGCTTGGCTGTTCTATTCTTGAAACTACTTATTACCGACTGATTGATTTGTGTTGTATTATACATTTAACCTATATCTCGCCTGCTAATAAAACCCGAGTGTACATAATTGCAAAAGTTTGACGGTTCTACCGCTAGGTACTAATGCTAACAAGATTTTAAGTCGTTATTGTATTCATATAAAGCCGTGATTTTGTTTGCTGTTTCAAGGAAAGTGGATTCAAAGTACCATTTGTTAATGTAATTTCTCATTTCAAACAGGGTCTCAGTGTGAAATCCAGGGAGGCTTTTTGTTAAATGTACAAGATATATGAGGTTATAGTTTATCATGTATTTGCCATATAGCCTCGTGTGTGTGTGTGTGTGTGTGTGTGTGTTTGTATGTGTTTGCTATGGGTATGATCGTTCCTGGTTGTTTGTTGTTATGATTGCAGTAGGAGTTTGAGTGGTGGGGTTTATGGCATCCACATTGGTTGTGAACTTGTGATTGTAAATCCTTAGCCCCTTAAAGATCATGGTATTGAGCTTCCAGTAAAAACACAATTACTGTCAATCTTTTGAAGGTTTGGGTTGTTATTCTTTGAAGGACAATGTACAATTTTATATGAGTTAATATCATTTAGATATTGTACGTGTATTGCCATAGGGCTTGAGGCGTTATGTGAAAGATGGTTCTGGCTTTTTGTTATGTGGGCTACTTATAAATTCCAAACAGTATTTTAGTTGTTACAAAGTTATTTGCGTGATTTAACGGTTTTAGGCTTTAAAGAGACACAATTAGCAAACAAGGTTGCATTTTTTTATGAATAGCAAACTCACACGCCATGTCTCTGTTTGGACTTGAACCCACAACAACTTGACAAATGGAGGAAACTGTTAGACCAAAGGCTTGTTCGTATAAATTGACATTTGATTTAGTAAATTGTCTTATGGATTCAATTGTGGGTGGGTTTTGGAATATTAAAATGTCATTACATAGATGGTATGAGCTTGAATAGTGAAGTTTCTAACATCCACTCATCCATCTTGGTTGTGCAGTGTTCTTTTGAACATGGGCAGGGGATATATTGATATTTTTTAATTTCGGTTGTCTGTATTTATAGAAATGAACGGAAATGATTGATGCTTAGAACTTTAATATCACCTTTAGCTGGGTAACACATCTTTTATGAGAAGTGATATAGCTGGTTTCGTTTACTCTGATTCATTGTGAAACCCTATGACCCAAAACCTGTCCAACAATCCTGCAAGTAGCATATTACTCAAAATACTCTGTTCTGTGTTGCTTAGGATAACTTAGTTAATTCTCAAAATGTATTAATTGAATCTAAGCACCAAAACCCTTCTGGTATTCGTTTATTATTTTTATTTTTTTTGCATACGAGGTAAATTCCACCCGAGACACCACCCGTGGTAGATAACTCCGAACCTCACAGACTACGTATACGTGAGAACTAATTTGTTGTTGGTTTATCATTGAAAGGCGTGACCATAGAACGTGGTTTGAGTTTCTAGCTTGAAACACAATAAAGTTGATAGTCCAGGGACTAGTTGCTTTGTTTGTATAAAATAGTTTAGGTTATGTGCTTAAAATCTGTACAGCCTAAACCTTCCATAGCGTGAGGATTATTTGTCTAGCTGTCATGAAATCACTAATAGTGAATGCTGAATTTAAAGGTTTTTTCATATCTCATTACTATGTGAATATGCATTTTTTTTTATGTAATTCTATCTTTTCTTCTATGTTCCTTTGCGACAAACGTGACTAAAATCACGGATTTTGTTCTCTTTCATCTCTATACATACTTTATGTAACTTATGATTTTTTCTGTTCTTATTCAAGACCACGAGTACATGTGCAAGTGACTGTCTGCAACCCTCCACAAAACCTCTTAAATTATACCAAAATTTGGAATAGTGTCACGCCATATGACTTTTTTCTATCAAAGTGTCTACCAGTGCTGCATACGAATGCTTTTTTATTTTACTGCCATTCTTGTTACTCTCGTAATGATCTTCGGGTTGTGTTTAAAATTGAAGATATGGTTGCCCCTTGGTTTTTAGACAATCTGATGTTATAGTCCAAATAAGACACATGATCTCTCTAGACCACCATTAGTCCATTACCATTGTACATAAGCTTGGCTTGGCTTATACATCAGAATGACCATATCTTCTGCAGATTCCAGTACTATCTGTGATCGCGCCATTGTTGTTTAATTTGCTAGGTAAAGATGGGTTTCAGGTATATCATTGTAGGATCATTGGAAACTATATTTTCATTTTCACTGTTCAATTTCGCGTTTTTATTATAGTATCACATTCTCATCATAATAACACTTCATGGCGTTTAGCTAAGTAAAAATTCTTTTATTCAGAATTTGAGTTCTGCTTAGTTGCTAATCAGGCTACTTTGCTCGCTAAGAACGCACCTTTACTTTTTCTGCGACCGTGAAGTAATAAGATCTTAACAACGATCTGTCTTGTGTTGATCAGGATCACTATATAGTTCATGATAACTTGAACTGAATTGAGACCCTGCCGTATAACCAAAATTAATTATACTTAATTGGACATGGTCTTAAATCTCTCGATTACACATTATATTCATGTTTCACTTTTGTTCTATCCCCACTATCTTTGTCTCTGTTCGTACCATTTCCACGAATGTGACTATCTATTCTTTCTTTTTGTTTGTATTATTTGGTTGTTTCTTATATTATCCATCTTCTGGTTGTTGCACTTCGGAAACAGGGCAGATATCTGGAAATTGACACCGCTAAGAAAAATCCTAAGTAGAGTTCGAGTATCAATAATTGTCATTCGAGTTAGCAAAATAACCATTCTTGGATTACACACTCAAAAAGTGTACTAAAATCCCAAGAAAAACACCATGTATGGTGGCGTAGCCAACATTTAATTTTTGGATGGACTAAGCAAAAAAACTAAAACAGCTTATAAAAACTTATGAAGATCATCAAAACTTAACAAAATTAGTGGACAAATAAGTGGGCCATAGCCCATCCAATTCTTATAACCGGTCAAAGGTATAAGTGGAAGTCAACTGATAAATCAATTTGCCATTAAATAGGAGGTGACACATAAATTGCGACAGTTTCATATAGAAGCAAAAACGGTTTTTGTCAAATTCTTGAGTAACTTATATTAACTTGAAATGTGATCGGTTCACTTCTACTAACCTTATATGAAATTCTACACAACAACAAATTATCATTTGTGTCAAATCTCCGAATCATTTCGAATTGAGGTTCATATGATAAATATAAAGTAAGTCGATCACTAGCTCAATCTCTTTTACTTTTATGACTAAGTTGTAAGAAAATTTACATGAAAGATGTAGAAAAACATTCTTGAGATCGCTTATATGAACTAACAGAAGTATATATCTTTTTTCTAACTGAAGTGATTTTTTTAGTAGATGAATTCCCCACATATTAGAAAATATAATATCTCTCGATTTTTTTAGCATTTTTTTGTTGAACATTGTTAGAATTTGGAGTATTAATCTGTGGCAAACATATCATTCTATCGGCCCTAATGGCTTTCAAGTTATGATTATTGCAGAGATTCTCTGAGGGTTATTCATGGACAAAGAATAAAGGTTTAAAGTTCCAAGAAGATGGTTTCATCAAGAGTTACTCATTTCTGCGATGAGTCTTTTATAGCCGTTAGAGGGTCTTAGTGTAACTTAATCTCCTATTTAATAAGTCCCTTAATCTAGGGTTAGAAAAAACACTGAGTGTGCGTCTTTTGTATCACTCTCCTCTCTTCTCTCAGATCATTTCACTGATCTTGTCTTGTCTTTACATTCATATGATGATTGTCTCATTGACATTAATCTAATCTTGTAACATTTGAATACTATTAATCTAAGCTGACTATTGCAGCTTAGATCTGAATAAATGTTCTATTGTTCATCTAGTGTTGCCTATACTTTCGTACATGGTATCAGAGCTTCAGGCTCATTGATTCTCTTTGGCAACGAAGGTGTGGTTTGGGGTTATTGCTATTGGTGTAATCACGGTTATCTTCATTTACAATTTACCCTAGACTAAGTGAATCTAGGGTGATTGTGATTTGTTCTTCCACGCATATTTTTACGTAAGTCTAAGTCTTATCTTCTCTTTAAACATACGATGCTTAAAGTCTCGTGGGTGCAAACGGGTAGACTAACATCTTGATCGCCACCTTGAGTGCACGAATACCGCTCTGGTTTACCCTAGTCCACGTGCTTGGTGCTTGTTGTTTCTTATTGCAAAGTCTTATTTACTTGTCTATTTACTCTTATTATTATATCTATCTATGATTCTTTGTCATCTTATTATCTCTATCTTATTGTTTGTATTATGGCTATTGGTGATGATAATGTTGGTGGTGGTGGTTCCACCGAGAAAAGCTTATCCTTTGGTGATGCTTTGTATTTACACCCAATAACACCAATGGTACTCCCATTATTTCTATTAAACTCACTGAACCGAAAACTATAAAATATGGAATATGGCCATGATGTTTGCCTTTAAGGAACCATAACAAGTTGGGGTTTATTGATGGTACTTGCATAAGAAATGATTCAAACCCCGTCTTGGTAATCAATGGGATACTTGTAACTCGTTGTGGTCACTTGGATCCTCAACTCTCGATACTGAATTATTTCTTTGGTGCTATTTATTCTAAAACGCTTATGAAATGTGGAATGATCTTAAAGACACCTATGATAAAGTTGATGGTTCACTATCTTTAATTTGCACAAAACATAAATTCTCTTAGTCAAAGTGGGTCCTCTCTTTGATTACTATAACAATCTTAACTCTTTATGGAAACAATTTGATTGTATGATTAGCTTGCCTCCCCGCACTTGTGAGGTCGCAAAACATTTTGAAAACACAATCGCCTAATCAAGTTAATGCAATTTCTTATGGGTCTTGATGACTCATATGTTCCCATCGAAGCAATATTTTAACCGGATATCCTTTACCTAATGTCAAAGCGCTTTCTCTGTTGTATCCGGAGAAGAATCTCACGAAATGTTTCATCTGGGAATAGCTCGCTAAACCCAATGCTACGACTTTTCTTCGCAAAAACTTCGATGGTGGAAAATTTTTGATAACAAAAGAGGTTTTAATAACAAAGTGTCTAGTTTTAATAATGGTATGACTCTAATAGCGAGAGGACCAAACATGAACCTCAAATGTACTAATTGCAAAAACCGGTCACACCATTGATAGATGTTATGATCTTGTTGGCTATCCTTCGGATATGCTAAGAGAAATTTTAATGGTAAACCTTTCAGAAGGTAACAATGTTTCTGCTGAAACCAATCTTGTCACCGATAATAGTACCAAGAACTCTCCTGTCTCCTTGTCTAATGAATAGCTCTCAAGACTTATGAGTCTTCTCAATGACAACAATGTGTCATCGCTAATGCCAACTTAGCGGTAAAAATTTTTCGTGAACCTTCTTTAATGGCGGTGTCAAGTTTAATATAAACTTCAATAAGTTTTTAACAACAACACCAAGATATTATCCGAAACATCGGTCTTGGTTGGATTGTTGATTCGGTGCAAATCGACACACCGTGATTGAAAATTTTTAATCAATGTTGTTAACATTTCAAATCTTGGTTTAACTGTTGGACATCCCAACGGTACTCGAGCCTTAATTACAAAATTGGTGATTTAAAGATCAATAATGATCTAACTCTTTTGATGTACTTGTTGTTCCCGAGTACAATGTTAGTTTGCTATCTGTTCATAAAATTGCTAGAGACAACAAGATGTTTGTCGGGTTTAATGAATCTAATTGCTATATACGAGATTTACATCAAAAAGGATTGTGGGATTGGTAAACAACACAATGGGTTATATATGTTTGATATTGATTCTTCATGTAAGATTATTTCTAATAACGCATATCTGTTTGTCATGTTTCAAAAATATTTGGCATCAAAGACTTGGTCATCCCTCGACCAAGTCCTACACATACTTAAACCCACTCTTAAATTTGATAGTACATCCAAACTCGATCATCTCGTGACACTTGTAATAAAGCTAAACAAACCGGGAACCATTCCTCTAAGTGAACATAAATCAACTAAAATTGGTCAACTTGTCCATCTTGATGTATGGGGACCATATAAAGTCACTAGCAGAGATGGTTACAAATATTTTTAACTGTTGTTGATGACTATTCCGAGGCGGTGTGGGTTTATATGCTTAAGGGAAGGATGATGTTTATGTTTCCATTGTTAACTTTACTCACATGCTATCAAATCAATTTGAACACAATGTCAAGATCTTTAGAAGTGATAATGGGACGTAATTTGTCAATAATAAACTTCAACATTTTTCCATGAAAGCGAATTTTACATCAAACCTCTTGTGTTTATACACCTCAACAAAATGGTATAGCGAGAAAGGAAACATAGGCATCTCCTTAATGTAGCTAGATCCTCATGTTTTGGGGAATTACCTCTAAATCTTTAGTCCGAATGTGTTCTAAGCTGCTGCCTATGTCATAAAGCAGGTTGCCCTCTTGATTCATGTCTGCAAGTCCCGTTCTTCCTTGTGTATGGGCATGACCCTTCACTCTCTCTCCTTAGAGTCTTTGGCTGCTTATGCTATGCCACCATTCTCAACATCTCGATAAATTTGGTAGTAGGTGCGAAAAAGTGTCTTTATTGGTTACTCAAATGAGAAGAAAGGCTATAAACTCTTGAGCCTTGAAACAAAAATATCTTTTACTCCGGAGATGTCAAATTTTATGAAACTGTTTTCCATTCAAAATGAAAAATTCGTGTCAAAACCTTTGTTGAAACCTTTGTACCAAAAGATTTAAATCACAAAAATTTCTTTGACTCACAAATAAGTCCCAATGATGAAGGAGAGTGACATCCAATGATGATGGCACGGTGGTAAGTCATCCTACTAGGATTGACGAACCGGTTGCAACATCTATAGATGATAATACACACCCGAGGGCAACATATCACATGATTCACATTCTGCTGATGCGGTTTCGATCCTGGCGATACAACACCGATTCTCTTTGAACAAGAAAGAGGCTTGCCGACCATTATTGCTAGAAGGTCAACCGAGTTTCAAGTTGCCCAATAATCTTAATGACTTTATTATAGAAGGAAAGTAAAATATGGTGTTGAAAAGGTTGTTAATTACTCCAATCTTAACAAAGATAATTCTTGCTTTGCATCTAGTCTTAATAAAAGTATTGAACCTACCGTTATGAAGAAGCTATCCATGATAGTAATTGGGTTGATGCTATGAATTTCGAAATTGAGGCCTTAAATGAAAACCATGCTTGGGATATAACCGATCTACCTCCTAATAGAACTCCCATTGGTTACAAATGGATTTTTAAAATCAAATATAAAGCCAATGGTGAAGTTGATAGATACAAGGCTAGATTAGTTGTTAAAGGCTATAACCAAAGGGAAGGAATAGACTATGATGAAACCTTTTCCCTGTTGTGAAAATGTCTCTCGTTAGATGTCTTATTGCCTTAGTTGTAAAAACAAATGGCCTCTTTTTCAACTTGATGTTAACAATGCCTTCTTGTATGGAGATCTTGATGAGGATATCTATATGACCATCCCCAAAGGGTTCGTAATGAGAACAATAAAATAAAGTTTGTAAACTTGTCAAGTCCCTATATGGCCTAAAACAAGCTCCCGAGAAAATGGAATGAAAAACTTGTGAGTGTTTTAAAAGAAAATAACTTTGTTCAATCATCAATGATCACTCCTGTTCACCAAAAAGAGAATAACAAGTTTATTGCTCGCTTGTTTATGTGGATGATATTGTTCTTCTTTGAACTGCATTGATGAGATAAATCTTTTAAAGAGTTTTAAAATCCAAATTTCATATCAAAGACTTGGGAAATCTAAAATATTTTCTTGGCATTGAGGTTTTAAAAGCGGGAATGACATTTGTCTTTCTCAAAGAAAATCATCTTGAACTCCTCAAAGAATTTGGTCTTCTTGGGTGCAAACTGTGTCCACTCCTATGGAACCCAACTCGTGCTTCCATACATTCCCACTGCGATGACCCATTGCTTGTCAACATCATCGGTTATCGAAGTTACTTGGGAAACTTATCTATCTCACCCATACAAGACGACATCTCATACTCGGTTCATTGTGCGCACATATATGCATTCTCCTTAAAATCTCATCCGGAATGTGCCTCAATGTTCGAGATATCTAAAGGAGCTCCGGAAAAGGCCTAAGGTACAATTTTAGCAACTCGAAAATCATCTTGAAGGATATAGTGATCTTGATTGGGCCAAATGCAAGAAAACCGAAAATCATCACGAGTTATTGTGTCTTCTTCAATGATTGTTTGATCTCATGGAAAAGTAAAAACAAAACACTCTTTCAAAATCTTCCACGAGCGAGTATAGATCTATGTCTCTCGCTGCTGTGAAATCATTTGATTCAAAAATCCTAAAAGATCTAAAAGTTGATATCAATCTTCCTGTTAATCTTTTGTGACAACAAATCGCTTTACAACTTGTGTCAACCCTGTTTTTCATGAAAGATCAAAACACTTTGAAATTGATGTTCACTTCATCGGGAGAAAATTGCAAGAGGTGTTATAAGTGCTAAGAAGATTGGCTCTTCAAACCAAACTGCAGACATTCTCACTAAAATCTCCTGTTTATCGGATAAATTTTGTGTGAAAAATTGATATTGTTTGATATGTTTGCTAATCGATTAAGGGGAATGTTAGAATTTGGAGTATTAATCTGTGGCAAACATATCATTCTATCGATTCTAATGGCTTTCAAGTTATGATTATTAGAGATTCTCAGGGGTTATTCATGGACAAAGAATAAAAGGTTTAAAGTTCCAAGAAGATGGTTTCTACTGAAGAGTTACTCATTTCTGCTGATGAGTCTTTTATAGCCGTTAGAGGGGTCTTAGTGTAACTTAATATCCTATTTAATAAGTCCCTTAATCTAGGGTTAGAAAAAAACACTTGAGTGTGCAGTCTTTTGTATCACTCTCCTCTCTTCTCTCAGATCATTTCACTGATCTTGTCTTGTCTTTACATTCATATGATGATTGTCTCATTGACATTAATCTAATCTTGTAACATTTGAATACTATTAATCTAAGCTGACTATTGCAGCTTAGATCTGAATAAAGGTTCTATTGTTCATCTAGTGTTGCCTATACTTTCGTACAAACATGCCATTTATTTGTTATAATGTTAAAAAGAAATTTCTTCTTGAATTTTGAATAACAGTTATTCATTGAAGTTACAATTGTTCTTAGATTATCGCGGATGTTATGGCATTCTATGGATTTTATCAACTTAACCTTATAGTGATACTTTTGTTTCTTCTGTGGCAATCGAATAATTCGGTAAAAAGATGATGAGTTGACTGAGGATGGTGAGAAAAAGAGGACGGTAGTGCTTGGAACTGGTCGGGCTGGAAGAGTTATTGAACTGATTCACACATCACCAATGAGGTAACGAAGTTATTGCCTAAACACACTAATAATGTTATACTCGATATATAATTTAGCCACATATTGCAAAATTTTGCACATTTTATGTGCACTATAAATAAATAAAATTCATAAAGTTTATGTCACAAATACTAAAATTATATCTAATATCAAGGGGCGTGCATTGGGTTAGAACATGACCACAACTGCAGAATTAAACATGGTAAAACCAAAAACAAAAAATGCAAGCTGATTCGATCATTGGATTTGGGAACCAGTTTGAATCAATCGTAGAATCTAATCAATAGCCATGTTGTTCAAATTTTCAACGCCTGAACAATTTTCTCTGAAGAAAAAAAGACGAAGTTAAATATATAAAATAGAATCTAAATGTGCCTAATTACTTGTTACAAGAAACAAATAAGGAGGGGTATATAGGATCACATGTACGGCCTAGTGCGGTAGTGCCCACCAAGGATCCGATGGATGAAGAACGTATGGATGGGTTAGCGAGTAGAACCTCGAGAACCAACCATACCATATCTATCAATGGTGCCTCTTACTTCCATATATTGTATTTGCACATGGGTAGTAGCAACACTTTGGCCGGTAGGATGGACATTTGAGCAAGAACAAGGTGTAGTTTTACCTCAATGCTCTCCGCTAAATTCTATGCATAGTTGCTTGCATGCTTTTGCAGAAGTCAAGTTTTAGGTAAATCGTGACTAGCCATCATTGCAAAACATCATTTTAATAGAGCAAAACTCAACATCCATATCCAGAACTAACACATGGTTCCCATAAATTTTCTGAAGGAACATGTTGTGTTTATTTCAACTAACAAGATATATTGAATGTATCAAACAAAAAACAAACATATCAACGATAAAACCAAAATAAACAACTGATACTTCCCAAGCGAGCAACAATGGCATAAATCGTAGTGCGATCAAAACATGCAACAGAAACGATAAATTCAGTAGCAGAAGCCAAACCATAGGCTAGGAGACTCATGACGGCAACCATGATGGTGTGAGGGTGTGTTTGGAAAGGAAATTTATCATTCCCCTGAGACTTAATTGCTAAAATAGCAATTAAAACGGTGACCATAAATGAAAGTGTAGATGGTGGCATTATTGCAGCATTTTCACCAAATGTTACACGTGGGTAACAGTTATTCAAGACGTAGCCTAGACATACCACTAGACCACCACATATTCTCCTAAATGAAATACATAGCCTATGCATTGAACAAAAAAGCAACCAAGAAAAATCTATGATGGTGCGTTGGTGCGGGTTTTGGCTCAACAATGGAAACCTAGAGGAACGCATCATCTTTTATTATTTTCCTTCTTTCGAATAGCGAATTGGTGGAGGATATGAGATTGAAACATAAATGATATATTTTTTTCAAGCCAAGTGTTTCACTTGAACTTTTATTTATATGGGTTAGCAAGCCTCGTCAAGTCGATCAAGGATAAATGATTTTTACCAAATGTGTCGATCCTAAACGAGTAACTTAGTATATGTCATTAATATAATTATTAGGAAACTTTAAACGATACCCTAGTCGCTCTGAGTGACCAGTCTTTCACTGTTATTGACCATATATTTTTCGTCACTAATGGGAAGTTTCTTATGGTGAGAATCCATGAGTTAACATGGAATATAAGATATTTAGCAATTAGTATGATTTGATTATAAAGTATCGACTAAGGGGTTTAAGGAGATTATTCATTAAAACAAAACTAAGATTGGTTTTCATACTATATAAGTAGATAGTTTATATTTTTGGTGTTTGTCTCATAACTCAAGAAAGTTATAAATAATTTGGAAAAGGTAACCTAAATATCTTATATTCTATGTTAACTAATAAAACAATTTGATTTGGAAAATACATTAAGCACTTCATTTGCATCTTACTTGTATTAACCAAACAATTATATGTTAAAAAATAAAGGGCTGAGGAATACTAATAATCCATTGATATCATGAACACAGTGATATTAAGTGGCTGAGGTATACCAAACAAAAAGTAAAACATAGATCGGAACGAATGTGATGGCTAGAAATTACGAATTCAACTGTGGAAATGAATCCAGACATGACAACATTCGTCATGGACACCAAGTTAGCCAGACCATGTGATTGAAATGGAAGTTCATTATTCGCATGCGCCTAGATTTTAACATAATCAAGTCAAGGAGTGTTAACAAATGTAAAATTTGTTGTTGCGGCGTTATTGCACCTTCTTCACCAAGTAATCGACTATAAAGTGTTATATGGGCAAGTGAACAAATATATAATAGCAAATATCCTCTTTGGCTTTGCATTAAACTGAATGAGTTAGTTTAGCACTTTACCTAATTAATATACACGTTATAGTAATCATCTTTTAAGCAAATTGATTTCATTGTTAGGTATTGCTCAATGGTATGCAAATGCTCTTTTCTTTGTTTAATAATAAAAAAGTATTGTATTTTTCTAAGTAAAGCTATATATGAGCCAATGTTTGATTTGGTTGTTTGCCTTACAACTTGACTTGATGGTTATTGGGATATTGACTCTTGACTCTGGTTTTTATGTCACATGACGACGTTATGATTTGTGTGATGTACCTGTGCTTTGGAGCTAAAAACTAAAGCTTAAATCACAATTATTAATCGTGTTGATAACGCTACACGCGTCGTTTGGGGTCAAAGGAACTTCCTTTTCGTCGAGCAAGTTTTTCAACACCCTAGACAGTGAACCTAATCGTTGTAGTGTAGTATTAGAGTAAGCCACGGGTATTGATATCGTTCTCTAGGGAATAGTGTCGTTAGGTGAAGTGTATGTCGATTTAAGTCTAAAGGTGAGGATGATTATTTTGTATTTTTATATTTTATGAATTAATCTCGGTTTTGAAGGGAGGGTGGAATTAGTTGCTAGTCAACTATCCCAAAAGGTACTAACTAAATTAGGGGTCTACCGATGAACGTGAAGCGTATCTACTTATGATGTATTACTCCTTGCTAGCTATCCAATTCTACCTCTTGAATTGTCACGTCCTATTGATGGTTGAATTGTCACGTCCTTATTCTTAACGCGTTGTGTTTTCTAAGGTCGTAAGGTGTGCATTCCTAACTCTTTGAAGTCACCTTTAAGTGTAGTAAACGAAATCCACTAAGTCATTCATAAACTAACTTTGAGATTATCTTTGGGTTTAGTAAGCGAAATCCACTAAGTCATTCATAAACTATCAAAGATTTGTCAAGTATTAAACACAACGATAGCCTAGTCGCACTCCTAAGCCAATTACAATTAAGATAAGAGACAACCAATCAAACAAGAGACAAGACGATGCAAGAATTAAAACTAAACCAATTAGACTCATTGAAATTGTCACACCCCTAATGATGAAGATAGACACAAGCATCACTAAGAAATCAATAAGATCTAATTAATTACATACAAGTTTCATACAATCATAAGCAAACACTAGGTGAACATAATTAATGAAGAGCAAGCAACAATCATGATAATTGAAGACATACCATAGGATTGGATTAACAAACAAACCATTACACGATGTTTATAGAGTGTTTGAAACCCTTTAAGTTGTTGGAAAACACATACCTAAACCCCATAATCGGACTTAGGGTTTAGGGCTTACAAAAGTGAAGTTATAATGTTATATTTATAGCGATTTTACGTCGGCAAAAGCGACGGCGTCACACTTATAGAGTGACGGCGTCACGACCACTTTTTCACCAAATGTAGATTTTCTCGTTCGGTCGCGTGGGCTTTTGAATCACCTAAACCGAGTTCGTATTCAAAAGTTATGGCCAAAGCGATGTCGGCTACTTGGCGCGAGGTTGCGACTTGTGATGGCGTCACCTTATGGTTGTGGCGCCGTCGCCTTCAATCTCGGCGCCGTCTGGATCAAATCTAAGCCGCTGAGTGCGACGCCTACTCTTTTAAAACCAAGCCGTCACTTGTAAATGGGCAATTTGGCTCTGAGCCGTCATAAAGTTGTCCGACGGCGTCACTAGTTATGCTGACGCCGTCCCTTCGGTTCAGAGTGGCTGAGTGTCTCGATTCTTGACTTTGGCCATTTTCTTCGTATATTCGCCTTTTCGTCCGAATAAGTGTCATTCCACAATTTGCCTTCAAGAGACCTAAAAGTGAAAATGAGCGAAATTAGGTAGTAACGGATACAAAATGATCAATTAAGGGCTTAAATGACCCCTCAAAATGGTACCTTTTAAATCCTTATCACGCGTCTTCACTACCTTAAACTAGAACAGTCAGCAAAACTGTTATTTGGAGGCTTTTCTGATGGAAGATAGGGTACGTAAAACTCAAAAAAAATAATAATAATAATAATAATAACTGAACATAAATATAAGAATTTGCTAAATAATGCATTTCTGTGGTTGCACTTTGATGATAATCACCCCACCATCTTGATGATAACCATCAAACCCATCTTTGATGTACCAATAATCATGCATGACGTTTTAAGTCATCATTCCATATTAGTACTATAAAAGCATTCTTCTGATTATGTGCATAATAAACATGAATCGCTAGCCGAAATTTCTATCACCTTTGCCATACATTCTATAAAAGTCTAATTCGCAGATGCTTCTTGCATTAGTAACATATATACCATTATATTGTAATAAGGAAAGTGATCACAAATATAAGAGCGCATTAATTATTATGGGACGACTGTGGTGGAATATCACTGAGATGTATGTCGTGCAGTACGTACTAACTTCCACATGGCTTATTCAACAATATATTTTTATTATTAAACAACACAAAGAGCATTTGCATACCATTGACCACTACCTAACAAAAAAATCAATTTCCTAAAAAGATGATTACTATAATGTATTTATTAATTAGCTAGAGTGCTAAAATAACTTCTTCAGATTGAATATAAAGCCAAAGAGGGTATTTGCTATTATTTATATGTTCACTTGCTCATATAACAAATTTATTGTCGATTACTTAGTGAAAAAGGTGCAATAATGCCACGACAACAACACTTACCTTTGTTAACACTCTACTTGATTTTGTTAAAATCTAGTCACATGCAAATAATGAACTTCTATTTCAATCACATGGTTTGGCTAGCATGGTGTCTATGAGAGTGTTGCCATGTCGGATTCATTTTGAAAGTTGAATTCATAATTTCTAGCCATCACATTCCAAACTTCCATTTCAATCACATGGCCTGGCTAACATGGTGTCCATGACAAGTGTTGCCATGACTAGATTCAGTGAATTCATAATTTCTAACCAACACATTCCGGTCTATGTTTTACTTTTTGTTTAGTATACCCCAGCCACTTAATACAAAAGCATTCTTGATATCAATGTACTACTCCGTATTAGCATATCTCAACCATTTTTTTTAACATATTGTTGTTTGATTTATACAAGTAAGATGCAAATAAGTGCTTGATGAATTTTTCTAATCAAACGGTTTTTATCAGTTAACATAGGATATAAGATATTTAGGTTACCTTTTCCAACTTATTCATAACTTTTTTGATCTATGACACAAACTCCAAAAATATAAACTATCTACTTATATACTATGAAAAACAATCTTAATTTTGTTTAGGAATCATCTCCTAAAACCTCTTAGTCGATACTTGATATTCAAGTTAACCCAATTGCTAAATACCTTGTATCCCATGTTAATTGATGGATTCTCACCATAAGAAAATTCCCATTAGTGACATAAAATATATGGTCAATAACATTGAAAGACTGATCACTCAGAGGGACTAGTGATATCGTTTAAAGTTTTCGAATAATTATATTAATGATATATATCAAGTTACTCGTTTAGAATCGACGCACTTGGTAAAAATTATTTATCGTCGATCGTTTTGTTGAGGCTTGATACTCGTATAAATAAGAATTCAAGTGAAAAACTATATCATCTACGTTTCAATCTCGTATCCACCACCATATTGATCTACCAAAGAAGAAAAAGAACAAAATATGATGCATTCCTCTGATAATGTACAAGTTACCATTGTTGAGCAACAAACCCCGCAAACACACTATCACAGATTCTTCTTGGTTACTTTTTTGTTTCAATGCATACACTGTGTATTTCATTTAGCAAAAATATGTGGTAGTCTAGTGGCACGTCTAGGCTACGTCTTGAATAATTGTTACTGTAGAAAAATATTTGGGGAAAATGTTGTACTGATGCCATCATCTGCCCTTTCATTTATGTTCACCGTTTTACTTGCTATTGTAGCAATTAAATCTCAGGGGAATGACGAATTTCCTTTCCAAACACACCCTAACACCATCATGGTTGTTGTCATGATCAGTCTCCTAGCCTATGGTTTGGCTTCTGCTACTGAATTTATCTTTTTGGTTGCAGGTTTTGATAGCACTACGATTTATGCCGTTATTGCTCGCTTGGGAAGTATCGTTTCATTGTTTCTTTTGGTTGTATCGTTGATATGTTTGTTTTTTGTTTGATACATTTCATATCTCTTGTTATATATAAACAGGAACATGCGTGGCATGTTCCTTCCAAAACATCTATGGAAACCATGTATTAGTTCCGGATATAATTTTGTAAGTCCTATAAGTGGCTAATATATTAATAACGAAGTTCCTTTTGATTCAAATAATGCTTCACTATGAAGTAATGGTTCATTGTCCATGTTGGTTGTATACTTGTATCGCGGATATGTTTTAGTTTTTGTTTGATACATTCCATATCTCTTGTTTGTTGACATAAACATCATTTATGTGACATGTTCCTTACAAATATTATATGGAAAGGTGTTAAATTTTGGGGTATTAATCTGTGGCAAACATGTCATTCCATCAATTGCTAATGGTTTTCAAGTTATGTTCAGTGCAGGCTTATTACAGGGGTTAATCATGGACAAAGCATAAATGGTTTAAAGTTTCAAGAAGTTCATTTCTGCTGAAGCATTTCTCATTTCTGCTGATGAGTCATTTATAGCCGTTAGATGGGTCTTTGTGTATCTTTATCTCCTATTTAATAAGTCCCTTAATCTAGGGTTATAAACAACTATGTGTGCGATCATTGTCTCACACTCTGTTCTTTCGATCATTGCAATCGATCTTGTTTCTTCTTTGTATTTATGCAGTTATTGTCTCATTGACATTAATCTAACCTTTTAACACTTTGGATACTATTGTTGGTTTAATCTAAGCCGACTATTGAGGCTTAGGTTTGAATAAAGTATTGTTGTGAATCTATTGTTGCTGATACTATCGTACATGGTATCGAGCTTGAGCTCATAATCATTGTTGATTCACCATCCAAGGGTTTCTTCGTAGAAACTTGGGGACATCTCTTCAGCAACTATTGGTGGTTTGGGGTTATTGCTATTGGCGTAATCACTGGTTATTTTCTATTCACAATTAGCCCTAGACTAAGTGAATCTAGGGTAATTGTGATTTGTTCTTTCCGCTACATATTGCTCTGTAAGTCTAAGTCTACTCTCTTCTTCAAACAAACAGTACTTAAGTCTTTGTGGGTGCAAACGGGTAGACTAACATCTTGATCTGCCACCTCTGAGTGGTATGAATACCTGCTCTAGTTTACCCCAGTCCACAGGCTTTGTGCTTGTTGTTTCTTAATTACATAGTCTTACTTATTTGTTTTATCTGTTTATCTGCTCTAGCTGCTATCTTTGTCTGTGTTATTTGCTTGTATTATTGTTTGCTTTATGGCTGTTGGTGATGATAATACTGGTGGTGGTGGTGGTGGTTCTTCCACTGAGAAAAGCTTATCCTTTGGTGATGCTTTGTATTTACACCCTAATAACACCAATGGTACTCCTATTATTTCTATCAAACTCACTGGAACTGAAAATTATAAAATATGGAATATGGCCATGACCTTTGCCTTAAGGAATCATAATAAGTTAGGGTTTATTGATGGTACTTGCATAAGAGATGACTCAAACCCTAGTCTTGCTAATCAATGGGATACTTGTAACTCTGTTGTAGTTACCTAGATTCTTAACTCTCTCATCCGAATTATTCTTTGGTGCTATTTATGCTAAAGCGCTTATGAAATGTGGAATGATCTTAAAGATACTTATGATAAAGTTGATGGTTCACTATTTTTAATTTGCATAAAAATATAAACTCTCTTAGTCAAAGTGGGTCTTCTCTTGCGATTATTACAACAACCTTAACTCTTTATGGAAACAATTTGATTGTATGATTAGCTTACCTCCACTCGCACTTGTGAAATGCAAAACATTTTGAAAAACACAATCGACTAATCAAACTAATGCAATTTCTTATGGGTCTTGATGAAACTTATGTCCCTATCGAGTAATATTCTAACCAGAGACCTACGCCTAATGTCAAATCCACTTTCTCATTGTCTCGGAGAAGAATCTCACATAAATGTGTCATCGGGAATAGCTCTGCTAAACCTAATGCCACCGCTTTGTCGCAAAAACTTTTGATAGTGGAAATTTTTTGATAACAAAAAGGATCAATCAACAACAATTTCAATAAAGTGTCGGTTTTAATCTTCGGTAACAACTCTAATAACAGAGGACCAAACATGAATCTCAAATGTACTAAGCTGTAAAAACCGGTCACACTGTTGATAGATGTTATGATCTTGTTGGTTATCCTGCTGGATATGTTAAAAAGAACTTTAATGCTAAACCTTTCAGCAGTAACAATGTTTCCACTGATACTAATCATATCACTGATAATAGACACTACAAGAAATCAGGTCTTTTAGGACGCTGAATAGTGTCCTATCAGGTTACTTTATAGGACCTTTAGCATAATAGGACCAATGATATAAGTGTCACATATAAAGGCGTTGTATAAAGTAAAAAAATTATTAGGAAGCTTATAAGCATCCTATTAAGCGCCAATATTATGAAACAAAAAAAATAGTCTCATAAAACGTTTTATACGACGCAATTTGTGTCCTAATAGACAAGTTAATAGGACGCTTTAAAGTGTTCTAAAATACTCTAACCTTGTATCACGTATTGAGACGCATTCATGAGTCCTAAAAAGTGTTTTCCTAGGACGAAATTGTGTGTTGCATTAACTCTTATTTGAGTGCCAGAAAAAGGTCCTAATACACATGTGAATGTTGGGACCAAATTTAGTGTTTCGACATACATACACTATAAGACACTTTCTATTGCTTACAAAATTTTGTTTTCAAGATACTTTCATGAAACAGTTGTAGGACCTAAGATCTATTATAATTGAACACGATATAAAACACAACACATAAGAGATTAATGAGTCAAAGTCGTAACAGGTAAAACCATTAAGAATATTCATATACATAACAAAAGTTTTAACCCGATTAAGCTTAACATCATCCAAAATAGTCTTCGACATTTTATTACATGAAAACTGAAAAATGAGAACTAAAGTCAAAGTAGATAATCTAAGTCATCATGGATCATCTTCATGCATCATCCTCGCGTACCACCTAAAATTATACAACCAACAAACATATATAAGATATCAAAACCTACTTTATTTTTTATAGCAACATATTATTAATTTTTGTAGCCCCAACCCATTAATAATGTTGAATACTACAAATATAAGTTGCAATTATATGCAGGCCAAAATGCAAGCTTAAGTACATATTCTATACTCATGCTTTGTATGGTGGTGGGGATATAGGTAGTGTAGAATATGATATAAAGACTAGGATTGTGGACTAACATCCTAGAAAATGAATACAGTCGTGTGTTCACTGTTAATAGAGGTTCTGCTTTTAAACTTTTCGCTGAAGTGTACCCTTTTCATTTATACTTATAGAGCAAATACTAGTATTAAAAATTAGGTTGTCCAAATTAAAATACACAACCAACCTGATCTATCAATCAACTGTTAGAGGCCACTCTTTGTTTATACCAAAAAAAACAATAGGAATTAGTAAAATACTAAAATCATATCCACGTAAAGTGGTGATATACCAAATAAGTGATCTTTTGAAATATATAGTAGAAATTAGGTAATTAAGTAGAAAAAGTGTGTACGTACATTTGGATTTGTTTAAAATATAAGAAGAAATGAGGTAATTAACTTTTGATTATTTTATCATATAAAGGCTTGTGATTGATTATTTATATGGGCTTAAAATACATATATACTGTATTGTATAAGGTTTATAATTACTTAGATGTTCTATAATACTGTATAGGTGCTATATGCATACACTAACAATTATGAGCAGGCCAAAACAAGTACTAGTAGATGCAAGTTTGATGGTCAATTTATAGCATCAGTAATCAAAAGAAGTACTAGTAGGTACACTTGGTAACAATTTAACATACCTTTGAGTTTTCTTTGTTCCAAGTCTTAACAAGTTTCTTCCATTGACTCGGATGCACTCGTTTTGGCCTAGAATTAATTTGTTCACGATAAGGCAATGACGGATCATAATAGTCTTTTTTTACTCCCCGCCCTCCAATTCCTAACCTTCTTCCAAAGGACTTTAATATCCAATCGTCACAGCCCATAGGAAGATCAAACTTATCCTACAAAACAAAATTCAATAATGCACTTAGATATGGAAACATATATGTTTTCGACAGTTAAATATGAATGTGGTTTTAGGAAACATTTAAGACTTCGAGCAAAGTTTTTTTCTTAGCACTCCCAACTTTAGGCCATGGTTTGTGAAGCGGAAAATATTTCCCACTCCGTGCAAGGGATCCCATGAAATGTATCAACGTGCTCGTTGTTTTCTTATCAATGGGCTGTCCATATTCATTGAATGAAACACTAATGCGTTCCTCGTCAGATTTGGTCATTTAACTATTATAAACAAGCTATAAAAAAAAGTTGCAATCAAATAAGTGAATAACTATTATAAAAGATAAGAGCATTTACTGGACATATACACAAGCTATAAAATGACTACATAGTACATACCTTCACCATCATCAAAATGGTTTGACCCCATCTGAAGTACATCTTCAACTTGTTGGCTCTCGTTGCCAGTTCTGGTGCAAACTCCTTTATACTTCCTTGACGGCATCATCTGATAACAAATTATCTATTCATTAAACACTATAAAACTCATCTCACTTACACCTTCTGCACTTGTTCATTTCAACTAAAACCCTTGTAATTTTATAGACTTGAAAGGTAAATAAAGAAGTACAATACTTTTTTTTCATTTATGCATTTCATCAAACAGTTGATGTGCATAAAAAAGAGCACATAGAGCAATAAAGTCCTATACTATCAACAATGATCCATTGATCCATGAACAAAACATGACTAATGTAAGCTTTAATCTATGTTATCATCACAGCCACATCAACAAACTTATTTGATAGATCAAGCAAACTCACATAAGATTCAAATAAGTATGTTTAATTTGATCTATTAGACTATTAGAGGCTCAAATTAAAATCAAACCTAATTACTAGAAAAAAAAAGAATAATAAAACTCATACCATCAATCACGAAATGAAGCAATAAAAAGTAGGGAGAAATGAAAATGAAAGCTTACTGATTGATTAAATGAACCGATGTTTTACCGTAATTGTGTCGATAATAGGAGAAGAAGGGATCTGATATAAACAGTGAGAAGGAAAAAAACAAGGGGTTTTGCTTTGGGGCTTCGCAAAGAGCGGGATGTACATAAAAGTGAAAAGAAGGGGGGAAAGAGGGAGGGAATGTGCGAAATATATTATGTTTTCACTAAGGGGCGTAAAGGGCGTTTGTTGGGGTAATTTCAAATTTCGGAATTTTAAATTTTAGAAAATTTAAATTTTTGAGAATTTAAAATTTCGGAATTTAAAATACCTTCGCATGTTTGGTTGACGGAAATTTATAATATATATATATATTTTTTAATATAAATTTCAAAAATATTTTATTTAAAAGTTTATAAAAAATTTATAAAAAAATTTATATAAAAGTTTATAAAAAGATTATAAAAAAATTATAAAAAAAAGTTTATAAAAAATTATAAAAAATAGTTTATAAAAAAATTATAAAAAAAGTTTATAAAAAAAATTTCATAAATATTCTATTTAAAAGTATATAAAAAACCAAGGTTGCAAAAATCGTGAATCGGTAGTCGGGCGGTCGACCCCCCTGTAGCTTGTAATCGGTCAAGGCGGGATTAATCGGTGATTAATCGGATTGGCATTTTCGACAAGTTTTGGGTATTTCTTGCGAGATTTGGGTATTCTAAACAAGAATTTCCTTGAAAATCATCTTGTAACAGATAAAAACCTCAAATATAATTGATTAAAACTTGTTCAAGACAAGTTTTGGGTAATTCCGATAAGATTTGCAAGTTTCCGGCAAGTTTGGCCACCGTTAACAGTCGTTGATCACCATTGACCGTTGTTGACCGATTTGTTTGACCCAGTTACACAAATCGGCAAGGTTGGTGGCCCAGTAGCACCTAATCGGTGATTAATCGGCCTTGTAGGCCTTGTTTTGCAACACTGTAAAAAACAATAAGAAAAAAAAGTTTAAATTTTTTTTTTCAAAGTAAATTAAAATTTCTCACTTTTTGAAGGCATTCTAATTCTCTCCATTTTGGCAATTCGTGAAATTGTAAATTACTTCAAATGCCGCCATTTGAGTTACCAAACATGATATTTGAAGGGAATTGAAATGCAAATGCCCCCAATATACTCCAAATTACCCCAACCAAAGAATTTAATTTTTATGAACACTTAACTTTTGTAAAATAGTAATGGTACATTGATCAAATTTGATATCATAAGTTTGAGATTTATAACGAGTAATTCAATATAAATTAATAATTTACATATGAAGTTTTCTTAGTTAGATCTGGGACATAATTGAGTCAATTACAATACAAATTTCACATAATGTTTTTTATGTTAACGTGTTACGGTGCCTGACAATTTGGTCAATCAATCCACGCAAAATTAAGTTTAGATCGTCACACAAATTCAAATCACGTAAAAATTATTTTGGAAAAGTTCGTAGCCGCTTATATGTTTGTATTCCCCAACCGTAGTACGAACTTGCCAAGCTTGACTTGACTATAGAATTGAAATATCAAAACTTCAGTTGATTATAAAACTCAATCATCAAAAGTTTACGTGAGTTTAATCAAGCTTTCACTTTCATGATTTAAGTTAAGTTCAACCTAATTGGTTCGAAATGTGGTGTAAGTTTTAATATACTGTAAAATACTAGTAACATAATGTTAGTATAAATCTAGGACTTTTGAGTTTTGTAAAATACGATAATAACATATGCCATATGTGTTATAACTCATTTATAATAGGTATCCAATAAGGTCAAATACAAAAAACACCAACGAACTACTATTCGATAAAAATTATGATAAAAAGACTAAAATATCAAGTGTCATATCAAGTTTCTTTCATAATAAGACCTAAATAAATAAGTGTCCCATAAAACTTATTTATTACGACATGTATACTAAGTGTCCTATTAGAATTATTCGTTATACGACCAAACCATATAAGTGACTTATAAAATAAAACCTAATACGACGCATATACTTGTGTCATATTAGAGTATATATATATATATGACCTCTACAGCATAGAGTCCTATAAAACTTAAGATAATAGGACCTAAATAGCAAGTGTCGTATTATGCTATATCATAACGAGACTCAAATGAATAAGTGTCTTATAAAACTCATATAATAAGACCAATATATGAAATGTCATATTAGGTTTCATGATAATAGGACTCATAAACTAGATTGTCATATCATATGTCTTTTTAGGATGCTGCTTAGGAAAGCGTCGCATGAAAAGGTCCTAAAAGGCCCCTTTTCTTGTAGTGAGAGCTAGCAACTCTCCTGTCTCTTTGTCTAATGAACAGCTCTCCAGACTTATGAGTCTTCTTAATGACAACAATGTGTCTTCTGCTAATGCCAACATGGCAAGTAAATTTTTTTCAGGAACCTTCTTTAATGGTAGTGTCAAGTTTAACATAAACTTCAACAAATTTTTAGCAACAACACAAAACCTTATCCGAAACATCGGTATTGGTTGGATTGTTGACTGTGCAAATCAACACATGATCAGATCGCTAATTTTTAATTAATGTTGTTGACATTTCAAATCTTGGTCTAACTGTTGGACATCCCAATGGTACTCGTGCCCTAATTACTAAAATTGGTGACTTAAAGGTCAATAATGACCTAACTCTTTTGATGTTCGGTTGTTCTCGAGTACAATGTCGGTCTGTCTGCATTCATAAGATTGCTAGAGACAATAAGATGTTTGTTGGGTTTAATAAATCTAATTGCTATATCTGATTTACATCAAAAAGGATTGTGGGATTGGTAAACAATGCAATGGGTTATATATGTTTGATATTGATTCTACATGTAAGATTACTTCTAATAACTACATTTATGTTTGTCATGTTTCTAGAAATCTCGGCATCAAAGACTTGGTCATCCCTCGACCAAGTCCTACATATACTTAAATCCACTCTTAAACTTGATAGTTCATCCGAATCGACCATCTTTGTGATACTTGCAACAAAGCTAAACAAACCAGGGAACCATTCCTCTAAGTGAACATAAATCAACTAAAATTGGTCAACTTGTTCATCTAGATGTATGGGGACCATATAAAGTCACTAGCGAGATGGTTACAAATATTTTTAACTATTGTTGATGACTATTCTAGGCGTGGGTTTATATGCTTAAGGAAAAGATGATGTTTATGTTTCATTGTTAACTTCACTCATATGCTATCAAATCAATTTGAACACAATGTTAAGATTTTCGAAGTGATAATGGGACGTAATTTGTCAATAATAAACTTCAACACTTCTTTCATGAAAAGGAATTTTACATCAAACCTCTTGTGTTTATACACCACAAAAATGGTATTGCGTAAAGGAAACATAGGCATCTCCTTAATGTGGCTAGATCCCTTATGTTTGTGGGAATTACCTCTATATCTTTGGCCCGAATGTGTTCTAACTGCTGCTTATGTCATAAACAGTTACCCTCTTCGGCCTGTCTGAAAGTCCCTTCTCCTCGTGTATGGGCATGACCCTTCACTCTCTCTCCTTAGAGTCTTTGGTCGCTTATGCTATGCCACCATTCTCAACATCTCGATAAATTTGGTAGTAGGTCCGAGAAAAGTGTCTTTATTGGTTATTCAAATGAGAAAAAGGTTATAAACTTTGAGCTTAGAAACAAAAAATATCTTTTATTCCGTAGATGTCAAATTTTATGAAACTTTTCCTTCAAAATGAAAAATACTTTGTCAAAACCTTTTGTTGAAACTTATGTGCCTAAAGATTTAAATCACAAAAATTCTCTCGACTCACAAATAAGTCCCAATGATGAAGGGAGAGTGACATCCTATGATGATGGCACATTGTTGAGTCATCCTACTAGGATGATGAACTGTTGCAATGTCTATAGATGATAATACACACCCCGAGGGCACCATATCACATGAATCACATCCTCGCCGATGCATCTTCCGATTCTGCGATACATCATCCGATTCAAATCGAACTCGAACAAGAAGGAGGCTTGCCACCATCATCGCTAGAAGGTCAACCGAGTTTCTAAGTTGCCCAAGTAATCTTAATGACTTTATTGGAGAAGGAAAGTCAAACATGGTGTTGAAAAGGTTGTTAATTACTCTAACCTTAACAAAGATAATTATCGCTTTGCTTCTAGTCTTAATAAAAGTATTGAACCTACACATTATGAAGAAGCTATCCTTGATAGTAATTGGGTTGAGGCTATGAACTCGAAATTGAGGCCTTAAATGAAAATCATGCTTGGGATATAACCGATCTCCCACCTAATAGAACTCCCATTGGTTACAAATGGATCTTCAAAATCAAATATAAAGCCAATGGTGAAGTTGATAGATACAAGGCTAGATTAGTTGCTAAAGGTTACAACCAAAGGGAAGGAATAGACTATTATGAAACTTTTCCCTGTTAGAAAATGTCTCTTTGTTAGATGTCTTATTGCCTTAGTTGTGAAAAACAAATGGCCTCTTTTCCAACTTGATGTTAACAATGTTTTTTTGTACGGAGACCTTGATGAAGATGTCTATATGACCATCCCTAAGGGGTTCTGTAATGAGAATAATAACAATAAAGTTTGTAAACTTTTCAAGTCTCTATATGGCCTCAAACAAGCTCCCAGAAAATGGAATGAAAAACTTGTTAGTGTTTTAAAGGAAAATAACTTTGTTTAATCTGTCAATGATCATTCTTTGTTCACCAAAACAGAGAATAACAAGTTTATTGCTCGCTTGTTTATGTGGATGATATTGTCCTTCTTTGAACCTGTATTGATAAGATAAACCTATTCAAAGAGTTTCTAAAATCAAAATTTCATATCAAAGACTTGGGAAACTTAAAATATTTTCTTGGCATTGAGATTTTAAAAGCGGGAATGACATATGTCTCACCCAAAGAAAATCATGCCTTGAACTCCTCAAAGAATTTGGTCTTCTTGGGTGCAAACTCGTGTCCACTCCTATGGAACCCAACTCGTTCTTCCATACATTCCCACTGCCGATGATCCCTTACTTGTCAACATCATCGGTTATCGGGTTACTTGGGAAACTTATCTATCTCTCATACAAGACCGACATCTCATACTCGGTTCATTGTCCGCACAATATATGCATTATCCCTTGAAATCTCATCTAGAATGTGCCTCAATGTTACGAGATATCTAAAAGGAGCTCCGTGAAAGGTCTAAGGTACAATTTCAAGAACTCGAAAATCATCTTGAAGGATATAGTGATGCGGTGGGCTAAATGCAAGAAAACCGGAAATCATCACGGTTATTGTGTTTTCTTTAATGATTGTTTGATCTCATGGAAAAGTAAAAACAAAACACTCTTTCAAAATCTTCCACGTAAGCAGTATAGATCTATGTCTATCGCTGCTGTGAAATTATTTGGATTCAAAAATCTTAAAAGATCTAAAAGTTGATATCAATATCTCGTTAATCTTTTTGTGATAACAAATCGCTTTACAACTTGTCACAATCCTATTTTCCATGAAAGATCAAAACACTTTAAAATTGATGTTCACTTCATCGTGGAAAAATTGCAAGAGGTGTTATAAGTGCCAAAAGATTGGCTCTTCAAACCAAACTGAGACATACTTACTAAAACCTCCTCGCTTATCGGCATAAATTCTTGTGTGAAAAATTGATATTGTTTGATACGTTTGCCCATCGATTAAGGGGAATGTTAAATTTTGGGGAATTAACTGTGGCAAACATGTCATTCTATCAATTGCTAATGGTTTTCAAGTTATGTCCAAGCAAGCTTATTCTGTGGGTTAATCATGGACAAAGCATAAATGGTTTAAAATTCCAAGAAGTTCATTTCTCTCAAGCATTTCTCATTTCACGATGAGTCATTTATAGCCGTTAGAGGGTCTTTGTGTATCTTTATCTCCTATTTAATAAGTCCCTTAATCTAGGGTTACAAACAACTGTGTGCGTCATTGTCTCACACTCTCTTCTTTCTGATCATTGCACTGATCTTGTTTCTTCTTTGTATTTGTCTGGTTATTGTCTCATTGACATTAATCTAACCTTGTAACACTTTGGATACTATTGTTGGTTTAATCTAAGCCGACTATTGAGGCTTAGGTTTGAATAAAGTATTGTTGTGAATCTATTGTTGTTGATACTATCGTACAAAAGGAAACCATGTATAACTTCCGGAACTTCCGGATATAACTTTGTATTAGACGTTTACCATTTAGTATAATTAGAGGGTGCTTAGTGTAACTTGATCTTATATATAAACACATGTACCCTAATCTTTATGATATGAGAAATACAATACAAATTACAGTTTCAACTTGGTATCAGAGCCAGGGAAACAAACCCTAACAGCCGCCGCCCTTACTATTCCCACCACCACCTTCGATTACTTCCCACCACCCTCCCACAACAATGGCCACCGTCATTCCCTTCTCCACACAAGAGAAAACCTCTCACAACTCACACAAGTTTGCCTTTACTCTCAAACTCACGAATTATGGGAATTGGAAAACAATGATCCAACCCTTTCTTGTAACCAATAACATGTTTGGCTACATCGATGGCTCGATCTCCTGTCCCCGATCTACTATCGAGATTCCTGCCTCCGGATCAGGTGAGAACGCCATCCCTGCATCCTCGTCTATTAACCCTAATTACACTGCATGGGTTGCGAACGATGCCCATGTCCGGATGCTGCTGATCTCAACTATTGCTGAAGAATCTTTTAATCATATTAAAGGTATCCCTTCCATGGATCTTTGGAACCATCTTGAACGGGCATATGCACCGCATACACAGTCACGGGAATACACCCTCAAAACAAAATTACTTAAACTTACCATGAACGGAGATGAAACTCCAACAGCTTATCTTGCACGTGCTCAAGAATATGCAACAGACCTACTCAACATTGGAAAGCCCTTTCCTGATGAAGATCTTGTTATGCTCATCATCGCCGGCTTACGCGATGAATACAATGGATTGAAATCTAATCTTCTAGGTCGTCAAATACCAACAACTATTGATGAACTTCCGGGTTTACTTTCTGATCACGACTACATGATTACCAAACATCATGCTCCAGGTCAAGCCAACTCACAGGCTTACACCGTCTCAGTGCATTCAAATCCAAGTACTCCTACCAGCTCATCCAGGCTTACACCACCACCCAGCACCGAACTTCACAACCTTCATCAACTTGCTGCTCAACATGGTTATCAACTTACACCTACCGTCCCACCACAAGCAAATTACACAGTTCGTAACAACCGGGGCCGTGGTTCATCTCAAAACAGAGGCCATGGGAGAACCTACAGTCCACGACCGCCTCCTCGTGAACGTGCTCAATTTGACTGGGCCACCAACACAAATACTGTCCATGGCACGTGCAACCGCTGTGGCATTGGTCACGTTCCATCCGACTGTCCACATAGAGATCCGGCTTCTATTCGTCGCCGACCAACGGCCAATTATACTCAGTATGCTGCTTCTCGTTCCACCACTCCAACAACATGGTTTCCAGACACAGGAGCTAGCCATCATGTCACACCCGACTTGGCAAGCCTAGGTACTTCTGAAGCATATCATGGTGATGATGCCCTTCATGTTGGCAACGGTACAGGTTTACCTATTCTTAACATTGGCTCTACACATATACACTCACCACTCAAAAACTTCAACTTATCTAACATACTTCATGTTCCACAGATTAAACAAAACCTTTTATCTGTCCAAAAATTTTGCCTAGATAATCATGTATTTTTTGAATTTCACCCTTTTTTCTTTCATGTGAAGGATATAACTACCCGGACTACCCTTCTTACGGGTCCAAGTGAAAACGGTCTCTATTCCATTGCTCTACCTCAACTTCGTTCTGTTCACGAGTCAAAGTCAGTCTTCTCCGCCGTTAAAACTTCCACAAACATATGGCATCAACGGCTTGGTCATCCACATCATCAAACTTTATCTACTATTTTGTCTAGAAATTTAATTCCAGTTTCCAACAAACATTTTGATAATAATTGTGTTGCTTGTCGCATGGGAAAATCTTCCAAACTCTCTTTTCATACACAAGTTCCTCGTAGTAATAATATTTTGGATTTGGTATTTTGTGATGTATGGGGTCCTTCACCCACCTTGTCGTGTGATGGTCATCGTTTCTTTTTATTATGTGTTGACAACTACTCCAAGTTTATGTGGATTTTTCCTTTACAACAAAAATCTGATGTCTTTCTTGTCTTTAAACAATTCCTTACAATGGTCGAAAGACAATTCAAAACAAAATTAAAACAGGTTCAAACAGATTGGAGTGGAGAATTCCGTAATCTCTCCACTTTTCTTCATTCTCTTGGAATCATACATCGCCGTTCGTGTCCACACACCAGCGAACAAAATGGTGTTGTTGAACGTCGTCACCGCCATGTCGTTGAAACTGGATTGTCCTTACTTGCACACTCTTCTGTTCCTCAACGATTTTGGCACTTTGCTTTTGAAACTGCAGTCTACCTCATCAATCGTATGCCATCTCGGTCAAACTCCAATATCTCTCCCTTTGAAATTGTGAACAAACGTCCTCCGGACTATTCCTTTTTGCGAGTTTTCGGTTGTCAATGTTTCCCACATCTCCGACCATACAACTCTCACAAAATGGATTTCCGATCCATCCCATGCACTTTCTTGGTTACAGTCCTATTCATCATGGATATCGGTGTCTCGACCCGTCCTCGGATCGAATCTATATTGTTCGACATGTCCGCTTTCATGAGACCGTCTTCCCTTGTGTTCCCGTTATTCCCAGCCCGACACCATCCTCCCCTCCTCCACCTTACACCACATTACAACCTGACATACCTTCTTCCATACCCGATACCGAACCCACTCCACACACCGCTACTACCACCCCACCAGAACCTACTCAACCACCTGCTACACCCGAATCTACACCGGAACACACTTCCGAATCAACTGTTCCTGATCCTTCACAACCGTCTGCTATTCCTCGTCCTCGACCAGCTCACCTCCGCCAAAACCCCAAACAAAAAACAATTTTTGATCCATCAGCAAACTATACAACCACCAGTTCTACAACCGTCCACCCACCATCGAACTCAAAGACCTTTACCGTTGCTAACAAACATCCTGAATGGCGTCAAGCCATGGCTGACGAGTATTCTGCCCTTGTCCAAAGCGGCACATGGTCACTAGTTCCACCTGTTACTAATGCTAACATTGTTGATTGTAAGTGGATTTATAAGATTAAGACAGACAAAATCGGCGCTCCAGCACGTTACAAAGCTCGATTGGTTGCCAAAGGTTTCACACAAGAATTTGGCATTGATTATCACGAAACATTCAGTCCGGTAGTAAAATCCACTACCATACGGGTGGTCTTATCTCTAGCTGTTCAACATCAATGGAATCTTCGTCAGTTGGATTTTAAAAATGCTTTTCTTCACGGTGATCTTCATGAAACCATATATTTGAGACAACCACCAGGTTTTATTAATGATACGCACCCGGAGTATGTTTGCAAGCTTCACAAGTCGTTGTATGGTCTCAAACAGGCGCCACGAGCTTGGTTTGCTCGTCTTTCTACGGCTTTACAGAAACTGGGTTTTACCGGATCTAAAACTGATCCATCTCTGTTTATTTACAACTCCAGAGGCACTCTCGTATACTTCTTAGTTTATGTTGATGATATTATTGTCACCGGAAACAATCCGTTGGCCATTGACACTGTGGTCAAGCATCTAAGTGCCGAACTTGCTCTAAAAGATCTTGGTGATCTTGATTTTTTCTTGGGTCTGGAGATCGTTAAACATGGTAAAGACATCATTTTATCTCAAAAAAGGTATATTCTCGAGCTCCTTCAACGAGCAGGGCTATCCGCTGCTAAACCAGTTCCAACTCCCATGGTTACCTCTCCACCTCTCTCACTCCAAGACAGTGCTCTCTTTTCTGATCCCGTCAAATATCGACAACTTGTTGGTGCTCTGCAGTATCTTACTCTTTCTCGGCCGGACATCACTTTTGCGGTTAATCGGGTTTGTCAGTTTATGCATGCTCCTACCGCTAACCATTGGACAGCAGTTAAACGCATACTCAGGTATCTTCTGGGCACGTCTCACTATGGTCTTCATTTACAACACAAGTCTGGATCCATGCTTCATGCCTTCACTGATACCTGTTGGAACAATTTAAAAGCCTTCTCGGATGCTGACTGGGCTGGTTGCCCGGTTGACAGGCGCTCGACCGGGGGATTTGCAATCTACTTAGGATCTAATCTAGTGTCGTGGATGGCTCGAAAACAAAGAACGGTTTCTAGATCTTCCACAGAGTCCGAGTACAAAGCTCTTGCAGATACAGTGGCTGAACTCACGTGGCTAGAAGCTTTATTACGTGAATTAGGTATTGGTCTAAAATCGACTCCTACTCTTTGGTGTGACAATTTGGGTGCAACGTATCTTTCAGCCAATCCTGTCTTTCATGCTCGCACAAAACATGTTGAGGTTGATTTTCACTTTGTTCGTGAAAAGGTTGCTCAAGGCAGATTACAAGTTCAGTTCATTTCAACTCATGATCAAATCGCCGACATCTTTACAAAACCGCCGGCCGATCGGTTCCATTCTTAAGGTCCAAGTCGAAGGTCGTTTCCGCCTTAGCTTGCGGGGACTATTAGACGTTTACCATTTAGTATAATTAGAGGGTGCTTAGTGTAACTTGATCTTATATATAAACACATGTACCCTAATCTTTATGATATGAGAAATACAATACAAATTACAGTTTCAACTCTTTGTATGTCCTATACGTGGCTAATATACTAATAACGCTAGCAAGATGTTAAGTTCCTTGCCGTCTAATACTGTTTCATAATGCATGCTCAGATTTTCGTTATATCGCAGAAACTAGATTTAAATTGCATCAGCTCTCAAATAGATTTTTAACATGAATAATGAGCTTGTTAGGCTTTGGCTTTTTGGATGTTATTTGGTCCAATCTACAGATTAGGCCCTTCACCTCGTTTCAATCAGGCCCTTGTACGATCTTGCTATTGAGACATAAATTAATTCCCACCATGGTTTTACAGTATGACCATTTTTCACTTTTTTTTTTCATCTACCTTTTTACGACATATATGAGCCTATGTTTAAATTGGTTGTTTGCCTTACAACTTGACTTGAAGGTTATTGGGGTATTAATTCTGGTTTTTATGTCACATGAGGACATTATTATTTGAGTGTTGTGGTTGTGCTTTGGAGTTAAACACTAAAACATATATCATAATTACTAATCTCGTCTTTACTGCCATAAACTAGAATAATCAGTAAAACAGTTATTTCAAGGCTTTTCTGATGGAAGATAGGGTACCTAAAATTAAAAAATAAAAAATAAAAGTTGATCTTGTGTGTAAGAATTCCCTAAATAACGCATCTTTTGGTTGTACTTTATGATAATCTCCCCTACCACCTTGATGACAACCATCAAACCTATCTTGATGTACCAATACTTATGCATGACGTTTTAGGTCATAAATCCATATTAGTACTATAAAAGCATTCTTCTGATTATGTGCATCAATTTAATAAACATGAATCGCTTTACGAGCCAATATTTCCATCACCTTCGCCATACTTTCTATAGAAGTCTATTTCGCATATGCTTCTTGCATTAGTAACATAAATCCATGATCCTATGATCATATTGTAATAAAGAAAGTAGTGATCACAAATATATGAGCACATTAGTATGGGACGACTACGGTGGAATATCACTGAGATTTATGCCGTGCAGTACGTATCAACTTCCACGTGGCTTATTCTGAAAACTACGATACACTTTTGTTATTAAACAAAGTAAAGATCATTTGCATATCATTGAGCGAATCTTAACAATGAAATCAATTTCCTCAAAAGATGATTATTATAACGTGTTTATTAATTAGGTGAAGTGCTAAAGTAACTGCTTTAATTTAAATATAAAGCCAAAGTGGATATTTGCTATTAATTATTTGTTCACTTACCCATATAACAATTTATAGTCGATTACTTGGTGAAGAAGGTGTAATAACGCCACGACCGCAACACTTACGTTTGTTAGCACTCCTCGACTTGACTTTATTAAAATCTAATCACATGTGAATAATGAACTTCCATTTCAATCACATGGTCTGGCTAACATGGTGTCCATGACGAGTGTTGTCATGTTGGATTCATTTTAACAGTTGAATTCATAATTTCAAGCCATCACATTCAGGTCTATGTTTTATTTTTGTTTAGTATACCTGAGCCACTTAATATGACTGGATTATTAGTATAACCGAACCACTTATTTTCTAACATATGATTGTTTGATTTATACAAGTAAGATGCAAACGAAGTGCTTGATGAATTTTCCTAATCAAACGGTTTTATTAGTTAACATAGGATATAATACCAATGTAACGTTTCCAATTTATCGTTTATGTTGCAGGTTTTGATCGCACTACGATTTATGTCATTATTATTGATCGCTTGGGAAGTATCAGTTCATTGTTTATTTTTGTTGTATCACTGATATGTTTGTTTGTTTGATACATTTCATATCTCTTGTTAGTTGATATAAACACGAACATACGTGGCATGTTCCTTCCAAAAAATCTATGGGAACCATGTATTAGTTCTGGACAGGGCAAAATGCATAAAAAGATACCCAACTTACTGTTTATATTCAATTGAGGTATCAAACTTTATTTTAATCAATTTAAGGTACTAAACTATAAAGGTTGTTCAAAATTATACAAATAGCGGGTTTCTTTAAAAAAAATGGTCGGTGTTTACTTAGCACGTCAGATTTATATTTGTACATTAAACTCCCATGTGCATGATTAATTGTTGATCCTTTACAATACACATTTTGAGCAATTTAGTTAGAATATTTCTCTAGTTACAATACTCAAATACTAAAGTGACTCACAACAACATTTCAGAAAAAGAATATGAAACGTGAAGTGTTAATCTTTTAGCATTAAAATAAAATATTGGTTGCACAAAGTTTGCAACACCATTGAGTTTAACACCAAAAATACCATGAAAAGCCTCAATTATAAGCTCACTAGCTATTTCGCCTACCACGGCTAAGCTTCAAGAAATCTTCAACATAGTGTATGGTAGAATAGTTTTTAAGTTATCATTCAACCGTAACAAAAAGACAAAATGTTCGGAGTTTAGAACTATGAAAGACCATAACACAATTTACAATATTTCCGGTTTATATCTAAAGAAAAGCACATTTTGTATATTTACATACAAAAAATGTAAGAAAAAAAATGTTGTTTATTAATGATATGATGAATGAAAAAATATGTAAGATTAAATGCAAACCAATAACACTGTAGATGGTGTAAAAAATCCCGCAAACTAAGAATTCGTGTAGAATAACAACTTTGAAACTTAATAGTTATTAAAAGTTAAAACAAATCTATATACAAAACACATAATAACCTTGAGAATATTCATAATCTATGTAGAACCTCTTTGTACACTACATTTGTTGTAGTATTTGTGTAGCTACCATCCTTGTCACAATACAATACTTTAAGACCTTTTTTGCTTTTAACTCTTGAAACGGCCACATAAAGTTGTCCGTGTGAAAACCGTTGTTCCAAATAAAGACCCGCCTTTGCCAACGTTTGTCCTTGACTCTTGTTTATTGTCATGGCAAATGAAATGAAATTGGGAATCTTTTCTTTTATATAGAGTAGGGATTTTTCAAACAAACCCTCCTTTATATAGAGTAGGGAATTTTCATTTTTGTTGCAACATAGTATCTCCAATCCATTCTTGCTCTTTACATTTGATACATCAATGTACACTTGACCGTGAGAGAAAACATTTGTTGCAACATAGTATCTTCAACCTATTCTTGCTCTCTACTCTTGATACATCGACGTACATTTGTTGACCATGAGAGAATATGTCATTGCAAAAATAGTCCAACCTTCAAAACCGTTTAATTAAACTTGAACCGTGCTTGAAAACTGCATTTTGTTAAAGGAAAATGATTGGCATGCATAAATGGCATGTCTAATTTTATGCCTAATCCACTCAACATATGACAAGTGTAGTATG
Organism: Chrysanthemum lavandulifolium; assembly: GCA_022545495.1. NCBI lineage: Eukaryota > Viridiplantae > Streptophyta > Magnoliopsida > Asterales > Asteraceae > Chrysanthemum > Chrysanthemum lavandulifolium. The sequence continues at coordinate 198,643,011 of CM040240.1, read as the reverse complement.
TTGTTTCTCTCTTTTCATGATAGCTATTGATCACTCCAAGTGTTGTAATCTAATAGTTAGGCATGAAATTAGGCATGCCAATCACTACTCTTTGTTAAACTTGAACCGCGTTTTCTTGTCACGTATCTTGAAGAGATGAAGTGGAAGGTTGATCCAAGAATTATGATAGAAGCTTAGAATACGATCCATTTCCTTTTTTTTTTCACAAATCATCTTACAATTTCATATAAATATCGCAAGAGAAAGAATTATGTTTTACAAAGAGTAGTTAGAAAATAATTTTTTTGGGTTCAAAGTTATAAATCTAATGGGTCAAAATGGTTAAAAAAAACCAAACCAAAAAAGAATATGGCCAACCTGATTGCAGGAACCCTACATAATAAAAAGAACATATCCATTAAGAAAACTGGTTTACACTTAATTGTTCATAGTAACGATGAATTCTCATCATTCTGTTAACACTTTCTTCAATACAACTACACTATAACATACACCATCATTTTTAGAACATTGTGCTATAAGCATAGTTACCTGCTAATTCAAGTGATCTCCCTATTAAGATTATATTTAGAGCATAAATTTGATCAAGTGACAAACTTTTACTTGATCTTTCTATTAATATTATAAGTCATTATTACCTACCTACTAACTCAAGTGATCTTCTTATAAATATTATATTTAGAGCATAAATTTGATCAAGTGACAAACTTTTACTTGATTATATGGTCAAAATCCAGACTACCGTCATTTACATCCAGCCATTAGTTCTATATACATAAATGTAGATGTGTTGCACAAGAAATGCACACAATGTAGCATATAACACATAAGCCAAAGACTTGTATTATTTAAAAGTTGATGCATATATTAAAGTCAAATTCAAGTTTTTAAATACGGTAAAGAAAGAAGATAATCATTTGAGCAGCTTAAGAAACCTGAGAAAACCTACCTCAAGGCCATTGGCGAAGGGATTTATGAATAGCTGAGACTTTCCCACTGTATTCGTGCATGCTGCCACACTTAGCAGCTTATCTCCATCTGCAGATGCAAAATATGAGTCATGACACCATAATAAAACTGAGTCGGAAAGATCGCATTTATAAAATTAAAGGCAAGCATCGCCTATTACACTCATAAAAGGTTTTAGTTTAAGTTACAGGCTAAAGCTATTAAACCATATACAAAGACCTCATATAAAAAGTACTTGCTCAATCCAATTGTGTCACAAAATAAGTTCGAGTTATTTCTTATCAAATGAAACTAAAATTATAGATCATGGTTAAATTTAATAGACCTTTGCAAAAATTTTATGTGACTCTTCTTCTCCTAATAGTCATTACAGTCACAACAATTACTCTCTACTTCATAAATGTAAATTGGTACACTAAAATATGATTGACATATAATATTCATTTTTCATATTCTTAACAAATTTGGGGCCTTGAAACATGTCGGGTGTGAACTCCTTGCTTTATGAGTAAAGTAACAGCCCCTTATAAACACTTGAAATTATCAGAAAAATTTCAGAAAACTTTCAGGAACGCGTTTTCTGTTTTCTGCACTTTTCTGCACTTTAGTCGAAAAGCCCCTTATAAACACTTGAAATTATCCTACAGGAACGCGTTTTGTGTTTTCTGCACTTTTTTCAGAAAAATTTCAGATAACTCCCCCATTTCTCCATTACTAAACTTATCCTAAAGTTCTCAGCATTATAATGCAATTAATACACTGGAAAAACACAAGACTCGACCCTAAAATGTCGAAAAGTGACACAGTTATCTGGTCAAACAGGCAAATCTATTGATTATAAAGGTCATCTTACCTAAGAGTTCGAGCTCTGTGGCATTGCAATTTCAATACTTGGTCACGTGATATATAGAATAAATGAATAACTGAAATCATACAATCAGTTGTGATAGAATGGACCAGATATAGTTCAACAATGCTTATGCTATTTTATAAATATGCTTATTTAAGGATGTACATGAAAAATGACCTTAAATTATCCGATAATCATTACCAATTTCGTTGCAGCTACTCCTAAACTTGTTATCTAACAGTAATTACTTCCGTTCGCAATAAGTAGTTTGTGATTGCTTATATAAACAGCTTATTGTGCTCCTTAAAAGCTACTCAACTGCATTTGTCTAAAAATATTACTTCTATCCCACACAGTGCCTATAAATCTATTCCTGGTAAGCCCTCATTTTCCATTTATCATTGAAGATTTGCACATACTTTAGTTTGATTTTTGCTAAAAGGGGGTAATATCGTCGGGTCAATCGGATTTAGCAATGGGTCAAAACTCAAAACTCAAAAGGTTATAGATCAAAAAAGGTTATAATTTCATGTAACTAATGTGATAAGGTTACATTGGTAAATGGTAGCTCGTCATTTAAGGAAAGAAACTTAGGTACCTGATTCAACTTGTACTCGTTGAGGTTTAAACAACACCTTAAACCGAATAGCATTGAATCTTTTTCTTTTTCTGCCACCAACTATCCGGTCAAGAAATGGTATGTATATGTCATGGTAGTATGTTACAAATAGCTTATTATCCTTGATAGACTGTTAACATGGACAAAAATATGCCATTCTTCAGTTACGTACCTCAGTTAAATATTTATCTCTAACAGATCAACATATAAATGAAATAAGAACGGGTCAAAAGTCATATTTTCAATGCATCACCTTTGGTTGACACTAAATGAACTTATCAGTGGATTCCAAAAACCAAGTATTATCCATACTATCCTTGGAGAATATTCGTCGAGCTAGCCCATTCTTCTGTTCCAGTATGGCTTTCAACCAATGCTCAGTCTCCCTAATGTTTTGCTTGTTCTCCTTATCCACATCCATATGACTGCAAATAGCAGCACCAGCAATGGGACAAAAACCAGACACAATAGAATATATAATTAAAATTTTAGAAAAAACCTCGCGCGTGCACGGGACTTATAAATAGTATCCTAATAAAGTAGAGTTGGTCCCAGTTTTAGATTCCATCCTATAAAGCTTAAAAAAAAATCTATTTTCATTGCCAACTATAAATATTAATGAGTAAGTTTGTTTAATTGTAGTTGGAGTAAGGCCTCACAACTATAATTGATATTATGCATAATATAAGCACTAAGAAATAAACAATATAACATGTGAAACTCAAAAAAAGAAGAGTAAATTACATGGATGGTCCCTGTGGTTTGTCCAAAGTAACAACTTTCGTCCCTGAAAGTTTAAAGTTGCACTGGTAGTCCCTAAGTTGGTAAACAAATAACACCACTGATCCTTTAGTTTAACGGGCGTTAAGTAAGTTAGTTATAATTTACACGTTAGCCCCTTTGGTTAAAGATCGTTGCATCGTATATCCTTAAATTTATTTACATAATTCGTCCTTGTGGTTAGGCCGGTCAACGGAAGTCAACGCCACGTGTCACCACATGAGTGGTGCCACGTGTCATCGGGTCGGGTCGGGTTGCCACGTGGACCAATGAGGTGGTGCCACGTGGCATTTGTAAAACATACCACAAATTTTGCCACCCCCAGGATTCGAACCTGGGATATTTGTGTTGGAAGCAAGGCTTTGCCCAACTGGGCTAAAGCATAGCTTCATGAATATTACTCAAAATATAATACATAACCCTTACTAGTTATTTAGCCCAATTCAATAATAAGAAAAAGTTCAATTTAGTTTTGGCTATCAATTTAAGGGGTTATATGGATCAAAAATAAATAAATATACCGTCGGACTCGTTTTTCGTGCTCTTTCCAGCGGTATGCTCGGGAATTTTTCGACTGTTAAAACCTCAAAAATGCGAAACGTCGTCAAAAGGACGTTTTGTATTTTTGAGGTTCTAAAGTCAAAAATTCCGAGATATCGTCGGACGTTTTCGTGCTCTTTCCAATGGTATGCTCGGGAATTATTTCGACCGTTAGAACCTCAAAAATGCGAAACGTCGTCGAAAATGCGAAACGTCCTTTTCCGAGGTTCAAAGGAAGTCGAAAAAATTCCCCGAGCATACCATTGGAAAGATCACGAAAAAACGAGTCCGACGGTATATTTATTTATTTTTTTACAGTCCATATAACCCCTTAAATTGATAGGCCAAAAACTAAATTGAACATTTTCTTATTATTGAATTGGGCTAAATAACTAGTAAGGGTTATGTATTAGATTTTGAGTAATTTTATTGAAGCTATGCTTAGCCCAGTTGGGTAAAGCTTTGCTTCCTTCCCAAACCTCCCAGGTTCGAATCCCACTCGAGCCAAAAGGTGGTATATTTTACAAATGCCACGTGGCACCACCTCATTGGTCCACGTGGCAACCCGACCCGACCCGTTCACTGATCCGACCCGACCCGATGACACGTGGCACCACTCATGTGGTGACACGTGGCGTTGACTTCCGTTGACCGGCCTAACCACAAGGACGAATTATGTAAATAAATTTAAGGATATACGATGCAACGATCTTTAACCAAAGGGCTAACGTAAATTATAACTAACTTACTTAACGCCTGCTAAACTAAAGGATCATGGTGTTATTTGTTTACCAACTTAGGACTACTGGCAACTTTAAACTTTCGTGACTAAAGTTGTTACTTGACAAACCATGGACCATCCATGTAATTTACTCAAAAAAGAATATGAGCCACCATGATGGGTTTATACCCATTTGACCCATCCTTTATAGTTATGTCATTTGGCTAGAACCATAAAAATATAAAGCAAAAGATAAAATGACCCAAGTATTTTTTTTATAGCAAAAGATAAAATGACCCATTCGAACCCATCTGATTCCATGTCTTTTTTATAGCAAAAGATACACCGACCCATTAGAATCTTATCTGAAAAAGGATCCACACACCTTAAAGTAGTAAAAAGGATCAGATTTTAGTGCTCTTCTTGATGGTCTCGCATTTCTGTCACGGTCCACCAGCTCATCTAACCACCTATTTGCAGCTTGTCATGTGATTGCTTCCAAAAGCAGAACTACAAAACTATTAACATCGCTCTTCTCATTCAATAGCCCATTGTTTGCATATTATGGAGCAACATATCCAAAATTTCCCATTAGTCTGCCTGTGATAGGACTCTTCCCAGCACCTAATAACTTAGCCGGTCCAAAATCAGACAGTTTAGCTTTAAATACTGCAGATATTAGTATATTACAGGATTTGATATCTTGGTGCGCCACTTTTGGTTCATTAGTATGTATAACACAACTTGATTGAAAATTTCTATAATTGGTTTCCCTACAATCTGAACCCCTAATAAAAGTTTTATATTTCAATATTGACTTTTGAAGTCAAGCCTATATGTTTTGGAATTTGAAATAAGTATCACTTTAAACCTGATATATGTCGAGACTCGAGTATCAACTGTTTGGATGGGTTTATTGTTATATTTCATACAATTTTGTCCTAGAATATTACTCATTACAGGGACCAAGACGGTCATTTGGAAATGAATATATCTGAATATTGACATAAAAACGGGGGTACGCCATAAATGGTATCCAAGTAATTTCAATAAAAATATATATAAATATAGTAAGATAAGCTTAACACGAACCAATAACCGTGTGCTCCCTGTATGTGTCTGTGACTCAGATGGAAATTCAAGACTCCTCATGAAAAGCACGTGTTCGAGCGCAAGAAAGCATGTAATCAGTACCATTTGACCACCAATCGGACCAACAGATGACACCAAACACCCATGCCAAGCTTATTTCCACCGGACTAAAGTTGCAGACCAAAACTTTTAGGTCAAACCACGGTGTAATAAGTGTCAAAATCATTGTACCGAGGCTCGGATAGGCTAACAATCGAAGAAAGAGGATGTGTCCACCATTGATGAAACCATAATGATTTTAAAAGCATCAGATATAACTCGAAATTAAGCAAAGTCGATAATGGAGTTTGTAGCTACTCTTTTTTTATAACACGAAATTTAGCTAATTTTTAAAACAACAAACTAAAGTACGTTTATGAATTTTATAACATGAAATTTAGTTCATTTTTAAAAAGTACGGAGAGCGCACTCGACGTTACCTTTGGATTGAAACCACAAACTATAGTCTTTGGCACAACCAACGCGATACCAAACTCCACCATGGTTGTAATAACAATTCGGCTCATGTTTGAGGTCGGCATGTTCTCGAATTGGCGTCCCTAGAACCAAATCACAATTTCGTTGCGTATATGCATTCACGTAAAAACACAAAAACCGATAAGGCAATATTCGGGATGCGTGTGAACAACGTCGAAGAGTAACTTCCATGTAAAGCGGCTTCTAAAACTACGGGTAAAAAAAGATGTTAGCAACTGAATTGCTATTCAAAGTTGTGCCTGCTCCAATTGGCTCTAAACCTTGATTTTATCGGTTTGGGAAACACGGGCCGGTTCACGAGATGATGCTACCGCTCGCATCAATATGTGAAATAGCCGAGAAACACGCCGGTTATTACCTCCATCAACTCAAAGAAAAGTCTCCAACCGCTTGGATTGGGTGGGGCCGTCGTTTCCTTTGCGATGAACTGGAATTACAGACATAACCTAACAACACAAACCTATGATGGAAACTAAGCATAAAGAATGAAATTGTAAAAAGTTCTATGCAATTACTCAAATGCACACAAAGATAGCTAATGCAAAATATAAACTACCTTCGACATTCAAAGAGTACGAACCAACTGCACCAGGTCTACCGCTGGAATTTGCTTCAAACAGTTTATCTGAGGCAAGACTTTTGTGCACTGCACGCCCACAGCCTCTGACAGATGCCCGTGGTCCCCGTTGACATGGCTCGTGCGATCGTTTCCGGCGTGTGGAACCATAATCAAAAGTGACACCTAAAAACAGAAACATGTTATTTAAAGCAAGCGTAAGAGGAAAACCGCAAGAAACTATATTCAATTCCCCAACTGTAGGTAAATAGCAATAATGCAAAAATTGTACCATGGTGTTTACCTCCATTGGAAAAAGAGTTAGATGGTCGTTTAGCGGCGAAGAGTCACAGCATGGCCGCAGTTGGGTCACGTTAGTGCAAAAAGCCTACCAAGAAACGGATGTTCTTTAAACCTATTTCCTTACTTATATAATACAATAATGTGAGAAACAAAGAATTCACTAAACATCTTGATTATCAAATACCTAAAGACTGATTTGATAAAAAACCAAATTCTTATTCGCATAGTTTTCGCCTTCAAAGTCCTAACCAAACCACAACAAAGAATGCATAAAATTACCATTTAAAACGCTCACAATTTGACAATTGCACGCTAAGTATTTTAAAAGTTTACCATCTTGACGCCTATGAACACCGTCCTCCTAGGCCCTCTTTCCATATATACAACAAACCCAACTGACCCATAACTAACAAAGCTATACCTCAGGATGATGATGCAACATCATCCAATGTTTGGTCAATGTCACATAACTGGTTTTTTTTTCATATCAACACTTAGGTAATCTAATCATTATATTTTTAGAAATTGGAATACAAATATTCCTCATGAAAAATAACAAAAAACTGATAAAACATATGCATATCATTACAAAAACACTAAAAAAATCGAAATCTAAAATAAAACGAAGCAAACTAACCTGTAACAATGAAAAATTTAATTACTAACCGAGTGATGTATCCCAAACAAACATATTGTTAATACAAAGAATCATCCAAAAAGTAACCCCAAACACCAAAACGGTCCGTATAATAATTTTCATAATTGTTGATTAATAACCAATTAGGTTCCTTTAATTTTTTGTATCGTGATTAAAATGATGATTAGGGTTTTGATTTTCGTTTTGAATTGATAAGGTGCTATGATGATTGATTGAATTAGGGTTCGATTGGGGATTTGAACAACTCATATTGGGGATTTGATTTGGAGGAATTGTACAAAATTAGGTTCGATTATGAATCGATTTTGACATGATACTCCAATTTTGGTAAGAGATTATGATTGGTTAGCAATGAATTTCAGAGACTTTTTCTTGAAGGGATGGGTAAATTTTTGGGGGAAACGGTTTAGTCATAAATGTGTGGAATAATATTCTTGATCGGACGGCTGTGAGAGTTTTGGGAGAAAGAATGCCACGTGTCATTTTTTCAGAATTTTTGTCTAGATCTGATTCAAACAAACCCTCCTTTATATGGAGGAGAGATTTGTAGAAGAAATTGTACGGTAATAGATCAATTTATGTGTTTTTGTCTCTTTCATTGCAATAGAAGATATGAGGGTTTTGTTGATGGACTTTAACAAAGGTTTTAATTATTAAAATGTTTAAAACGTGTATATTAAGCTTTCGAAATAAAAAATAAGCATGACGTAGCTTAAGTAACTTGCTAATTTTGTGAGAAATATGTTGGTTGCATAATTTTAATCATGCTTTAAACTTAAGTACCTTAATGATAAAAATAAAGTTTGATACCTCAATTAAAAATTGATAGTAAGTTGGATGCCTTTTCATGCATTTTGCCCTTCTGGATATAATTTTGTAAGTCCTATATGTGGCAAATATATTAATAACGCTAGCAAGATATTAAGTTCCGTTTTATTCTAATAATGTTTCACTATGAAGGTATACATTGAACAATTTATGCCATTATTGTTCTCTTGGGAAGTACTGGTTCATTGTCCATGTTGGTTGTAGACTTGTATCACTGGTATGTTTGTTTTTTTGTTTGATACATTCACTATAAGAAAGAACCACGTTAGTGACAAAGTCATTTTGGTCACTAAAAGGGTTAGTGACCAAATTTGAATAGTCGCTTTTCATCACCATAGCTCGGTCACTAATTTTATTAATGACCAACTTTTGAGTTTGATCTAAGCAGAATAAGTATAAAAGCAAGTACCATAGGCTAGGTTTTTTTCAATGCCAAGTATAATCACAAAATCAAAAAAGAAGTTGAATCAATCACAAACACTAGATCTACAAGTAAAGGAAGCTGCATAATCTTATCTTAATCAAAGACTTGGGTATGTTTGGCACGGAGCGTTGTGAAGCTTTTTGGAGCGATGAGCGATGAGCAATGAGCATTTTGATTTTTATTAGTCGTTTGGTAAATGAGCGGCGAGCTTTCCTATTTTTTAGGAATGCTCAATTTTTCAATGCTTTTTTAAGAAGCTGTGAGCGGTGAGCATTTACAGCTCACATCTACTGCTCACTACTACAGCTCACAGCTACTTTTGCCAAACACACCCACTAGAATTCAGTTGAGCATTTTCCCAAACGCGTTATCTTCATATTGACCTAACCATAAAACCTATTCTTCTAATTTTATAGCTCAATGCATAATGTATAACAAACTGAAACTCAACAAAACTGTAGCAAATCGAAATCATTCAACAAAGTATATTTGATCTTCACTAATATAGAATGACTAGCCGGGTACCCGCGTGTTACGGCGGCGGGTACCCGTGTAATTATATTTTTGGGCGATAGCAATGTTTTTCCGATGCATTACTTTTAAAAAAGGGAAAAAAAATTCAATAGAGTTTATTAATTGGAAATTAGTTTGTTTTAGCTTTTTAGCAGGGTGCCTACGCGATTATATGTTTTTCATGATGCTAACTTAACACATGGCGATTAATTAATGGAACAACTTTATCGCATAATGTTGCTTTAAAAAATGGCTGACTTGCATCACGATGCAACTGCGATACGGAAACGATGGTCAACGATATTGCTATTCGTTTAAGACGTGTAATATTTTATATTGTTTAAGCGTACAAGGTGGTTTAAAATAGTGGTTTTAGCATCATCTAGTGGTCTCTATATTGCTAAGTTGTAGTGGTAAATGGTGGTCCGATGTATGGTCAAAAAAGGTGGCGTCGGAAATTCTGGCTACATAAAAGATTGGTTTCTATGATCCACTTAATGATTGTAAATTTTATTTAGCGGGTGTTTTAAAGAAGAAATATAAGATAAGATGATTTATGCGTTATTGTTTTATACCATGTGATATATTAAGTGTACTTTTGAGTGAATAGTATTTTAATAATATCATTAATGAATTGTAAAATTCATTTAGTGAGTGTTTGATAGATATAAGTGATAAAATGATTTATGCATTATTTTTTTGTATTATTTGATATATTAATTGTACTTTTTAGTGATGAGGTATTTTAATTATATTATTAATGATTCGTAAATTTCATTAGTGAGTGTTTTAATGAAAAAGAAAAATTAGATGATTTACGTATTATTATTTTGTACCAAGTGCTAATTAATTGTACTTTTGAGTGAGAGTATTTTATTGATTTCATTAATTCTGACATTAATATACACGAATATTACAAGTTAGATGATTTATGTATTATTGTTTTATACCAAGTACTATATTAATTGTACATTTGGTTACAAATTTAGAGGGTTACTTTTATTAGAAATGTTTTTTATCTTAAAAATTTTAAGACTTCTTTATTTAGAATGTCCTAAACACTTTATATAGTAGTATAGATTACAGCAAATACACAATCGAATGCGTTAATTGAACAAGCAAATTAATTGTAATTGAATATTAATTGCTAAATACCTTCATCGTCTTTTGAAGGTGTGGTAGGCAATGGTAGGGATATAAGGTTTTGGGTGGATAAGTGGCTTGATAATTCAAAATTATGCGATAGATTTCTTATGCTTTATCACTTAGAAGGAAGGAGGGTAGTGTGACGGAAAAAGAGGCTTGGGTGGATAACATGTGGCATTGGGAGTGGCATTGGGTGAGGGTTATTAAAGGTAGGGTGTATAAGGAGTTTGAAGATTTAATAGGTATTTTGAAAATGTTTCTAATTCTAATGATTGTAGGGATAAATGGAGATGGACGCTTAAGGAAGATGAGAGTTTTAAAGTTAAAGACTTGTAAATTTTGATCGAGGAAAAGATGCTACACGTGGGGAGTGGTGGTCAAGAAACAATATGGAGCAAGTTGGTGCAAAAAAAAGGTCAACATTTTTGTGTGGAGGGCTTTAAAAAGAAGACTAATGGCTCGTCAGGAGCTCAACAAAAGAGGAATTGATCTGGATTCGGTACTTTGTCCGTGTTGTGATAGTGCGGTCACTATAAAAAGTTAGTTAAATTGTCCACATTTTAAAGGCCAAATGTCCACGGTTAAAAATGTATAAAATTATAGTCCTTGCTCATGTGTGGTAATAATGGGTGTGACAAATTTTCCTACGCATATAAGTGTGAAGATATTATTCAAATGTCTATAACTAAAAGTGTAAAAACATTCTTTGAATGTCCGCACCTATAAGTGTAGCAAAATTGCAAAAGATGTCTACAATTAAGTGTGACTTTCTTATAAAAAAAATTTCTCACACTTATAAGTGTGGCTCTTTTGTAATCTAGCTATGAGCGTTTGGGAAAAGATTTTTTGTTAGTAGAAGGTCGGGAATGTTAACGCATTTTCTATTGATGAACTATTTGAGAAATGTTAATGTTCCGAATCTTTCACCTTGTCTTCGGCAAGCGGTAATATAGACAACCGGTTACTACATCTGGAAAGAAAGAAACGTGTGTGTTCAAAAGGAAAGTTTCGAGTGTCAAAAAAATCGTGCAAGATACTGAATTAAAGAGTTATGAATGGATTTACTAGAAGATCAAAAAATAAAAATGTAATTGATTGGCAGCACTATACAAGCTACCATATTCATTTCATACGACAAGCTACCATATTCATTCCATACGACAAGTACCCTTTTAAGAAGGGTATCAATATACCATCACCCTTGTGAGAAACCCTTGGTGTTGGAAAATTTAGTGCACTTGTGGGATGGTTCACACCTTGTATTGGGTTAGGAGGTACGGAGTGTACACCCATAAGGTCCATGAACACCCTGACTCTAATAGTGGTATGTATTGGTAGTGCTTGGTGAAAGTACTGTTGTGGTTAACACCGATTATGAGTGTTTCCACCGAAGCGATGATTTCAGCAGATCGATGTTTCCACCAAGTGGTGTTTCCAAGTGGTATCTCATCGAAGTTGTGTTTATCTTGAAAGCGGTGGCGTTTCCACCAAGCAAGTATAACCACCGAAAGCACTATGAAATCTTGATATAAGTCTTGATAAATGGCGATTACAATCGCATCATTATGACCACGTTTAATTGGTCATGTAACCACTAACGGCTATAATGGGGATAATTATGAGGCTATTAATGGGCGATTAATACTCATAATTCCATTAGAACGGTCAAGAGTAACCTCCTATAAATAGGAGATCGAACATGCATGAAAAAGACGCAGAAAACACTAAACACTTATAAGCGCAAGGGTTAAAGAATTGTGCCTAATTCTCTAAGCGCATTTGGTCTTATCCCAAGTAGATATTCGTGATACCCGGGCATTAGGGTCGAATAGTTTACTTTGGAAAGTGATCACACGATTCAAGTGATATCCGTAACCACCGGTGGTATCATATCTACGACCATTGTTTGTTTCTCTGAAACAGTTGATCCTTTCTTGAAGTTGATTATCTACACCGATTTGGGACGAATAACCACCAACAATCAAAGTAAACTATTTTGTGATAATCAATGGCAACTGCGTAATGAAACACATGGCTTCAAACTTTGCTAAAAGTGGACAAGTTTGAAGGGTGGACTTTAGGAGGTGGCGGAAGAAGATGCACTTCTTCTTGTCAAGCATGAGTGTGGTCTATGTCGACTACTCCAATTCACGATGATGGTGGGGATGATGCTACTTGTGGAGCGGATCGGGAAGAGGAGCAAGTGGGAGAATGATGACTACATATGCAGAGGTCTTATTCGAATGGTATGTCGATTCTCTGTTTGATATTTATCGAACTCGAATCTTCCAAAGAACTGGATTCCTTGGATGCCAAATATATGGTGAGGATGCATCAAGTAAGAAGTTCCTTGTTAGTAATTTCACAAATTACAAAATGGTGATTCAAGACCGGTTATGGAACAATACAATGAACTTCTTGGAATACTTGGAAGGTTTACACAACACAATATGCACATGGATGAGGCTATTTTAGTCTCTTGTGTTATTGACAAACTTCCTCCTTCTTGGAAAGATTTCAAGCATATCTTGAAACATAAGAAAGAGGAATTAACTCTGGTTGAGTTGGGCAGTCATCTGCGCATTGAGGATTCTCTCAGGCTGCAGGATAATGACAAGCCAAAGAGTAGCAATGCTACTGGACCATCTGTTGTCAATATGGTGGAGCATAACAACTCCACCAGGTACAATGACAACAAAGGCAAGCGCAAACATCATGATAACACAAGGGCGGATCCTAACAAGAAGGCAACACCTACTTGTTGGAAATGTGGCAAGACCGGTCACATTAAAAGGGACCTGCAAGGGTGTTAATGTTGGTGGTAAAGCCAATGGATCGTGCACTAAAAGTTCTGGGAGTGGTGGTTCACCAACTCACCGAAAGGTCGAATATGTTTAATAAGTCTTTTCGATTTATTATGTTACATATGTATCTCGAATCTTTTATGTGCGGATGATGATGTTGCGTGGTGGGTTGACTCGGTGCAACAGTTCATGTGTGCAAAGATAGAAGGCGGTTCAAGACTTATGAGTCATCGAATGATGGTTCTATTCTTCACATGGGAAATGAGTCAACGACCTTGGTGCATGGTCGTGGTTGTGTAGATCTTAGGTTTAGTTCGGAAAGATTGTAACTTTGTTTAATGTTATTCATGTTCACGATATAAGGAAAAACTTGGTTTCAAGTAGTGTTTTGAATAATCATGGATATAAACAAGTTATTGAATCGATAAATTTGTTCTTTCTAAATGTGGTGTTTTATTGGTTTTGGTTATTTATGTAATCAAATGTTCGGGCTTAATATTTCACCGACAATGTTAATTCGCTTTTGTGACCACCATCGACATCGATTCTAGCCTATGGCATGCAAGACTTGGCCATGTACATTATAAAAGAATGCAAGATATGTCTAGGGATGGTTTAATCCTCGCTTTGACATGGACACCGAAAAGTGTAAAACTTGCATGTTGACCAAGATAACCAAGAAACCCTTTCGGGGTGTTAGTCGTGAGACTAAGATCTTGAGCTTATTCACGTGACTGTGTGATTTGCATGCCACTCCTTCTTTGGGAAATAAGAAGTACTTTGTGACATTTATTGATGATGCTTCTAGATTTTGTTATGTCTATCTGTTACATACCAAGGATGAAGCATTAGATAAATTCAAAGTGTTTAAAGCGAAGTTGAATTACAACTTGGGTCTTTGATCAAAAGATTAAGGATCGATAGGGAGGTGAGTACATGGATACTCAAGACTTTCATCTGTTGGAATAATCCATGAAACGACGCCCTTATACTCCTCAACAAAATGGTATTTCGAAAGGAAAACAGGTGTTGAAGGAGATGGTTAATTCCATGTTGTCCTATTCAGATGAGTCAAGGGTTCGGGGTGAAGCTATGTTAACAACTTGCTATTTATTAAATAGGGTTCCCAACACAAGGAACAAGGTTACCCTTATGAACTCGGACTAAAAGGAAACCCAACTGAACTATCTCGTGGTGCTGGGTTGTAGGGTCATTGTAAGACTCCACGATCCAAAGCTAAAGACTTTGGGTGAAAGAGGCATTGATTGCATCTTTGTTGGATATCTTGAGCATTCCAAGGCTTTTAGGTTCTATGTTATAGAACCTAATGAATATGTTTTAATTAACTCAATAATTGAATCAAGGGATGCGATTTTGATGAGAATAGATTCTCATCGGTCCCTAGACCAAGTCGAGGATTCCTAATGGAACTCATGACACCGGTGTATCGAGGTCCCCGATGAGGTTGTGGTTCGAAGAACTTCGAACACGTGCTCGTGAAGAGCAAAGGGTCGGGACTCCAAAGTTATTTGGACACGAGTTTCAACTATACTTAGTTGAAGGTACTAGGGATGAGGTCTCGGACCAATACTCCTATTGCTTCATTGTTGAGGATGACCCCAAAACATTTGAAGAAGCAATGAAGTCCCGTGACATTGCTTTCGGAAAGAAGCAATCAATGATGAGATGGATTCCATCATGGGCAACAACACTTGGGTGTTGGTTGATCTACCTCCAGTTGCAAACCTACGGGTTGCAAATGGATTTTCAAAAGGAAAATGAAGGTAGATGGAACTATTGAAAAGTTCAAGGCTAGACTAGTCATTCGGGGCTTTAAACAAAAGTCGGGAATAGACTATTTTGATACTTATGCCCCGTGGCTCGTATCGATTACCATAAGACCTAGCGATTGCTATGGCATCTATTCACAATCGGTCATTCATCGATGGATGTGAAACAATTTTCTTGAATGGTGAATTGGAAGAGGAGGTTTATATGAACCAACCTCGTGGCTTCATCATGCCGTGCAATGAAAACAAGGTGTGTAAACCGATTAAGTCTCTTTATGGACTTAAACAGCACCTAAGCAATGGCATCAAAAGTTTGATGAAGTGGTATTGTCTAGTGGTTATGTTCTTAACCAAGTCGACAAATGTGTATATAGCAAATTTGATGAATCGGTAAAGGAGTCATCATTTGTCTATATGTTGATGACATGTTGATCTTTGCACGACCAAAATCGAGTTGAACTCACAAAGGAATTTTTGTCATCAAGGTTCTCCATGAAGGACATGGGGAGGCGATGTTATCCTTGGTATTAGGATTAAACATGAAAGTAAAAGAATTTCTATCTCTCGGTCTCAAGATATTGAGAAGGTCTCGAGGAAATTCAATTACTTTGATTGTACTCGATGAGTACTCCTATGGATACTGTGAGAAGTCGATGCCTAATCATGGCAAAGTCGTATCTCAACTTGAGTATTCTAGGGTAATTGGCTACTGATGTATGCCATGACTTGTACAAGGCCCGATATTGGCTTTGCGGTGGGAAAATTGAGCGGTATACTAGTAATCCTAGTGCTCATCAGCGCAAGCGGTTCAAAGGGTATGAAGTATTTGAAGAGAACTATGGATTATAGTCTCTCATATAATGGTTACCCATCGTGTTGGAAGGTTACACCGATGCAAGTTGGATCGAGAACATCAAGACAATTCGTCTACCGGTGGTCGGGTATTCCTACTTGGTGGAGGTGCAATTTCTTGGGCATCCAAGAAGCAAACTTGCATCACCGGTTCAACAATGGAATCTGAATTTGTGGCTTTAGCAACGCCGGTAAAGAAGTCAATGGTTGAAAAACTTGCTTCTTGAGATTCCATTGTGGCTAAACCTATAGCACCCATTTCTATCCGGTGTGATAGTGCAGCTACATTGGCTAGGGCTTATAGCGGATGTACAATGGTAAGCCTAGACACTTGGGTGTCGGGCATAGCATGATTCGTGAGCTTATCATGGATGGGGTGGTATCTATAGAGTTTGTTAGATCTCAATGAACTTAGCCGATCACTTGTGAAGGGGTGGCTAGAGACTTGGTTATAAAGTCGCTAAAGGGATGGGTTTAAGTCCAACTTAGTCATCGAATGCTAGGACACCCAACTCCTCTGAGGAAACTTAGGAGCCGAGTTCAATGTGGAAAGTCGAACATTCGATGGATGGAGCACATGTTTATTTTACATCCCAAGGTTGTGCTCGGAACTGCTTGAAAGGAGGATGAAGTCTTTACTTCTTAATGGTTAACTTATCTTTGAAAAAGTGCTTGGTAGGAGCATGAATAAAGAGGAACCACCTATGTAAATGTTGAAGTTTTGCCGCTTGTGAAGCTTTTGGACTTTAGCTTTTACAACATTTATGAATTTGGATATGGACACATGGCTTGTATAGTGTCGGGAGCTTTTAAGTGTTTGAAAACTTTTGTGTAGTTATCTTCGTGTATTCAAATGGGTTGAAGGGTTCAATTCTTAGAACACCTCGATTCTCGAATATTTGAAGCGTGTAATTACTAAGATGGAAATTCAATCCTCGTGACATTTTCGTTTATGCACATGTTTTTCTTGATGTTTATTTTACATGCAAAGGAGTGAACTAAATTTGGGAGGATTGTTGGAAAATTTAGTGCACTTGTGGGATGGTTCACACCTTGTATTGGGTTAGAGGTGCTGAGTGTACACCCATAAGGTCCATGAACACCCCGACTCTAATAGTGGTATGTATTGGTAGTGCTTGGTGAAAGTATCGTTGTGGTTAACACTAATTATGAGTGTTTCCACCAAGCAGATGCCGGCCGGGATCGATGTTTCCACCGAAGTGGTGTTTCCACCAAGTGGTATCTCATGAAGTTGTGTTTATCCGGCAAGCGATGGCGTTTCCACCGAAGCGATATAACCACCGAAAGCACTATGAAAGTACCGATATAATCTTGATAAATAGCGATTACAAGCGCATCATTATGACCACGTTTAATTGGTCATGTAACCACTAACGGCTATAATGGAGATAATTATGAGGCTATTAATGGGCGATTAATACTCATAATTCCATTGGAACGGTCAAGAGTAACCTCCTATAAATAGGAGATCCGAACATGCATGAAAAAGACACGAAAACACTAAACACTTATAAGCGCAAGGGTTAAAGAATTGTGCCTAATTCTCTAAGCGCATTTGGTCTTATCCCAAGTAGATATTCGTGATACCCGTGCATTAGGGTCGAATAGTTTACTTTGGAAAGTGATCACACGATTCCAAGTGATATCCGTAACCACCGGTGGTATCATTATCACGACCATTGTTTATTTCTGTGAAACAGTTGATCGTTTCTGAAGTTGATTATCTACACCCGATTTGGGACGAATAACCACCAACACTTGGACTCAAATTTGTTGCATGTATCAACACCTCTTACGAGACACTACGCTATCGAATGACTTGAATTGAATCGCGAGGACGCGATTAGCAACCGATAATTTTTCCAAACCTATTTTAATAGTAAAATTTATTATTATTATTATTATTATTATTATTATTATTATTATTATTATTATTATTATTATTATTATTATTATTATTATTATTATTATTATTATTATTATTATTTGTTTTGCATTCGGACGTTTCGGGCCAATTTGAACCAAATCTGAAGAGTTATCTCGTTTACATGAAAACCGCACAATGCGTGTTGACACAACCATAACTCAATAAATATTTTAAAGTGGTTGTTATACTCAAGATCCAAGTAAGTGTCGACATCATTGACAGAAGTTTGTTTCAGGCATGAGATAGCTGGACAACAGAATGAGAACATAGAATACTGCATCAGTGACAAATTCCAGCTTATATGGTTTATGTGATGTTTGGACGGCAGACTAAGTATAAAGAACAGTGAATCAGTGACAGTTTCCAGTATCTATGGCTTCTGTGATGGTTTCAAATATGCACGTCTGACATTCCCTTTGGTTTGGACTTAAATTGTGAATGGGACCTGGTATTTGTTTACATAGAAAGTGTGAGTTGGTTATGGTTATGGTTATACTTTGTAATTTGTGTAGTGTCATGGTTGTCTCTTGTTGTTGTTGGAAATGTATATATTTACAAACATGTGAATGTCCGGATTCGAACTCGTGACCACGGGATTGCACACATTAGCGAATGAGAATTAAAGTTAATAATTAATGTTTATGTTTACGATTAATTATTACACATTAAGTCCGTTAACGATCGTTAAGTATTTAACGGAAAAATGACTAACGACCGTTAAATGGAAAGAGAAGGACTAGAAATGGAAAACTTGGAAAAATTATGGGTTGGGCTTTGGGGTTTCCATCATGGTCGGCCATAGGGCTTTCAAAGCCTAAATCCCTAACTTGTTCCCTAAGTTTACCTACTAGTATATAAGGAGGCTAGGTTCTAGGGTTTCATACACTTGTGCATTGAATTAACCCTAGATCTCTCCTCTCTCTCTAGTCCATATTTCGCCGAACACCCCAAGTAAGGGAGTTTGGTTTCGTTTTTCTTAAACGAGGACTTGTGTTAGATCTAGCAATCGCTTGATTCGTTTGGTTAATTCGTGTGTACAAGAGCGTGGTTGTAAGACATTATTCTTACACCAATAAGTACTTCTTTGGTTTGCTTTGCTCGAGGGTTGTTTTACTTTGCTCGAGGATTTGATATTCAAAGAGTGCGTTACGCATACTTTCGATTAATTAATTTATTTGTTATGATCTTAAGTCTTCCGTGTACTCTTGATGTCTTTATGTTTTATTGTATTTTCTATATCATAAACTCAACGGTGGCATCACGAGCCTTGTATAACAAGTAATTAATTCTTTGAAACACATAATTAAAATAAACATGAATGTGTTATTATTTGTATGCTTAGATCTAGGGTTTACTTAACCTAAACCCTAATTTTGGAAGGGGGGGCGTTTTTTATTTTGTGCCCTTATTAGGTTTTGTAAACTATTGTTTTAATTGGATTAGAAACCCTAAGATGCATACAACTTTATGTGTATATGCGTAACTTTGATTTAATTGCATTAATTGTTAAGTGTAATTTTATGTCCATGATAATTACATGCATGTTTTATCATGGATATGCTTTTATTGTATGTCTTTAAGTGGTTAAGTGATATACACTAATTTTGATAGATCTAAAATTGGGAAGACCTCAATATATATATTAATTGGTTAATTAATAGGATTTATCTAAACCGTTTGCATGTGGCTAATTGATATGCATGACTTTATTTGTTATGCATTTATTGTTTATTTGTTTATTTTTTAAATACTTGCTTGTTTGTGTTTTGTAACAAGGGTATTTTACAAGAAAAATAAACTGATCTAAACAATGGTGAAACATGTATTTTTAAGAATAGTAGTCATAATCGTTTAATTGATTGATGACTTTGGTACAAATGATGACGACTCACCCATGAGAATGAACTAATAAAAGGGGTTTAAAGAAGTGCACAATCACACTTGAATGGATGTCTAAGGTTGTGCTCTAGCACGTGCACAGTCCTCTCGCCTCGTAAGTTCGAGTGGAGCTACTTAGTAAGTCATTAAATGTGCAAGCTCATCTTAAGGGCGGTCGTGTTGATTCCATGCGCCACTTAGGTGGTAATTATCCGAAACACTAAGTGTTTACACTTATGCAAAAGTGCGGTATAATGGATGATAATTAACACGATTCTTTGATTGGTGAAACCAATACCTCAATTAAAGTTTGATGATGAAAACTTAAACATTAAAACAAGATATAAGTGTTTTAATAAAACCTATGTTACAAAGATGAATGCATGACATCTTTGTACATATTTGATTTAACATCAAAACTATTACCCTTTAATTTAAGTTATATGCCATCCAACGAAACGGAAACACCTAAGATTACTTTCTATTTGCGTGAGATCGTGACTTAGATAATAATCAAAGGGTAAAATGTCACGTGTCGTGAGAGCGGGCATGGACGATTTTGCGGTTTCTTAAGTTGGACAACTTAATTGAGTTTTGTAGTGAGCGGCAACTCAAGGCATAAGATGGGATAAAACACGTTTACATGGCAATTGAAATTGGCTATATGTAAATCCCATAAATCTAGGAATTGCAATTGAAATTGGCAATTGAGCACAAGCTCTACCACTTTGTATAAGGTTCATTACTAGCGGATCAACCGGCGTGATGAGATTATGACAATTTGGATCCTAGTTTTCAAATGAAAATTAAATGGTTATATGTTTATGAACCATGGTGTTTAATTTTCTTGAAAAGGTTAATTATCGAAAATACTAAAATTGAATTTTGTAATTCTTTTGAATGTATAATTGCAACATTTAACCGTAAACTAAGTATAGTCTTTGATCAATAAATTGTTCCATTATGCTTTCAAACAAATGTTTGATCGAGAATAATTTACCGAAAAGACAAACGAAGTCTCTTTTCCATGGGAGAAGCATGAGACTCAATCCTATTCCTTTTCATGAATGAGAAAGGTATAATAGGAACATTTGAATTGTCTAAATTCTAAATGTAACTCATAGCAATGAATTGCACATCTTATTTTCCATTAAGATTTCATTACCTTCATTTGGTGAATGAATTCTTTTGTAACAACATGAATGTTGATTAACTGGAAAATATGTATGTGAGTTACTAAATTAGAAGCTAGACTAATTACCGTGAAAATTGGTAAAAGGCAAACTAGCATATTTTATCTAGTTGTTTTGCTTTAGCCTTTTAAAGGTGCTACATACCGAGTATGGGCATGGTAGGCTCATTAGGAAGAAATTGCATACCCAATTTTTCAAGTTAATGACTTTGATGGATAACCCATCATTCATAGAGTAGAATACACCTTTAGTACCTTAGTAATAATTACGTATGGTTCTTTAAAGGTGTAGGAAAGTAAAAGCAAGCAAGTTGTTTTCCTTGGTTATGCAACACTTACAATGTTGTCGATTCGGTGGGAGCATTTGTGTTGCATTCTTGAATAAAGTTATTTTATTGATTTTAATTCAGTGGGAGCTACAAGCTTTATTTCCTGTGTAGTAACCCAGATTATCTTCAAAGATAATTACTTTCCAATTGTAGACACTTATGTTTTTAAGGATAGTCGTGTACGTTTCCTTACTAAACAATAAAGTTCTACATCTACTTGTTATATCTATGACACAAATCATATTAATCAAATAAACGAACGTGTATCGTGTTGTTTATCTGCTACATGATGTTGTTCCATGCACAAGTGGGAGAAATCTTTATTGTGTGCAAGGTACAACACATATAAATATGATTTAAATAGATTCTCTTGACCGCAAGGTAAGAGAGTAACGTTCAATAGGAATTATACATTTTATGTGTGATTGCCACATTAGGAACATGTGTCAAGATGATAACAAATACTACTTTAAATATTTATGTCTAAGAAACACTTGTAGTTACAATTTATGTTACGTGAAAAGCGTGAACTAGATTATAGCCCAAGGTAAAATATCCACGTGTCGTGAGAACGAGCATGGATGATTTTGAAGTTTCTTACGTTGAACTTTTCATGGAATGACATAATTAAATGAAGTAAGCTAATACTACTTTGAATTTAAGTATTCGTTGAATGACTTAAATATATGTAGTAAATATTAACTTGAAATATTAATTGAAACCTGAGGTGGTGTTCATAATTACTTTAATTATAAATGTTTATGATTTTGTAAAGTCACAAACATAAAGTCTTTTAATACGAGACTTACAATATAAAGTAAGACGTTAACTTGCTATGTTTTAAGACATATGCATGAAGTCAATGAGTTGATCAATGACTTATAACGTATAGTGGGATTATAACTGTTATGTCTTTTGACTTGGTCAAGAATACTTGTGTTATAATGCATGCAATTGACTTGGTAATTCTATTGTACCATTAAGTTTTACTTTGTTGGTAAATAGGTAAGCCAAAGAGTAGATGATTATCTTAAATATTGTTAGTTTATCTTACAATATTAATTCTAATGAAATACCATAGTTTTATGGTAGGTTCAGTTAGAAGAATCAAAATCTATTGGCATGTTTGATTCAAGATAACTATAGTTTCTTCCAAAAGTTATCAAGGTTAGAATATTGAGTATAGATTGAATATACTCAATAAGACTCCAACCTAGAAGATTAATAAGACACCATTTGTTTATGGAATGTGATGAATCACATTAAGTCTTATAATGAAGTTCTGAATTTGTTAAACTGCTTGTATAGTGAGTTGTAACAAAATAATGTTAGAACTGTCAATGTTTTTGTAATATCCCAAAAGAGAACAATGTATTGTTGCTTTACTTGCTAAACTATTTAAATGTAATATTTAAATTGTTAAAGGCAAGTGGAGTTTTGTTTAGATCTTGAAAGATTGAATTACAAAATACATAATCTTCTAAAATACACTAGCAAATATCATGATGAGGTTAAACATGTAAATGATAGACCTCAATATGATGGAATTGTCGTTCATAGATCCGAAAGGATATCTCGGATATTTAATATCTTTGAGAAATATGAGTTCTGAGGATCATGGTAAGCTCGATAATCATAATGATGAATTTACCAAATGATGAATTGTGGTAAATCAATCATACTATGAATGTTGAGATCTTTGTCCATAAAGATAATCAACTTTAGATACTTGGTTTATCTTGATAATGAATATGAGTTTCTTCAAAGGATGGAAACCTTAGTGGTTTAAATCTTTATGTAGAAATCATATGGACAATATTGTACACATATTTAATGCATGTCTAGTGATAATAATATTAATCATATTTAAGCAATTAACTATGATTGAATATTCTTTACTAGATCCATTAAATAGAAGTATAAAGATTATAATTGTCATACTTAGTTTCATTGATATGAAATTTTGACAATGAATGTCATAACTCTTTGTTGTGGAATTACTTTTGCGAGGACAATGAGTAATACAAAGAAGTTTTATGAATTCAAATAATCCTTGGATATGTATAAACGCAAGAATCCATAAATGGATATATGCATGCATCTAGAGATGATTCTTATGTTTAATATTAAATCCATGTTTGATTTAATAATTAAAATAAGATAGCTCATAAGTATTCTGAAAGCTAGTGGGAGTATTATTTTTATTTTCTTAAATCTTATAAGTTGTATGGGCAACTACATTCCACTTAAATTAAGTTTTAGTTGGGAATGAAACTTTGTTTGTAAGATTTGGAAATAAGACATGCAACCTTGGAATATATGTTTATTACTATAAACATATGCGGTAAAATAAATGAGTCTAATAAAACATGATAAATACATATCTTTAACAAGATATAATATGAATGAGATCTTAAAGTTTAACTTGAAGATTCATCATGTACATCATGTTGTGTATAAGATTGTTGTGTCATGCTTGGTTACAAGATGATTTGACAACATTGAAAGTTGTTAGTGTAATAAATATTTTAAAAGGAATATGTTTGGATTTAGAATCACATTCCACAATCGGATATGCTCCTAGATTCTATGGATCGAAAATATGGCAATTATTTCATAATTGTCATTGCCAACAAACTTGAGTTTGATAGGCACCAACATTACACTATAACTGTTCAAAGTTTACGGATGTTTAAAGAGCATATTGTTGTATACAATGATGCTGGTTTAATTGAGATGACACTCAATTCTAGTCATGGTATTCTTGATAATGACCATGTTGACTAGTTATGTTCAACTAAGAGCATAGTTGCATTATACATTAAAGAATGAAGAATACTTTAAAACTTTAAAAGTTTTGAAATATGATTGTCATATAAAGGTGGTTCAGGTTATCACGCACCTTATGGAATGATATGACAATATCAAGATATGTGTAAACACATACAAGAAATTCAATTATTGAATTTTTGAAATAAGTATTCTCAAAATTCTTGTAGATCAAAGTTAGTTGAAATTATGCCTTGTCAACAAGTATGAGTTGCATGACTTGTGGCAAAATTCATTAAGCGAGAATTATCATGCATTGATCTATTTAGTATTTGGATAAAGGATGTTAAACAATTATTATTTATAATGAATTAAAGTACGGTATCGTTTAATTTCATTTATAATATTGTGTCCTATATTTGCATGTTTAAATCCATGAATAACTTAAGTTGTTCTAAATAGTCCGTTGTCAATCAATAACATGGGAATGATATTGAATTAAGACAAATCGAGTATTAGTTAGAATATACTTGAAAGTATATTGATGCGTAGCATGACTAATTTCGATGATATTCAATGAATTGAGTATAGGACTTATCCCACCCACATGATGATACTTTATGGATCTTAGTCATTAAGTATATCATGAATATTTATCCTCTGACTTGAGATACAAGAGATATGTCATGAATGTAGTGCATTTTTGTGAAGCAATCTAACCACTACTAGAATAATGAACAACAACGACGAAAATTAGCGACCGAATTAGTCCATCACAGAAAAATGGTTCATAGTGACGGATTAGCGATAGACTAGCTACAAAATTGGCCTTGATAAATTAGCGGTAAAGTAGTGGCAAATTAGTACAAGAGAAGAATTACGCACTTATCACAATTCAATCGCTAAACGTAATTATATATAGACGAAGTTAATTATATCATCTAAAATTCAATTAAAAATCCGTACCATATTTCATTCCCCTTCAGAAATAATTGATTTCCCGCCCATCTGAAAATTTCTAACTCCAACAGTTCCCCAATTTCCCCAAACCCGTTTGCCCTAAATTTATGATATGCGATTTCTCACTGTTCCACCCTCACCTAAACGCTATACGAATGGTAGTTATAAGGGTTGTTTTCGAAGTGTTGCGAAATTTATGAATCCGCTTGTAGTCAAAATAGGATTTGTTTCCTTCAAATTTATTTTGAAGTATAATACTGCTGGGCCCCTCGTAGGGTTGTTAAGATGTTTGCATGGCCATGCCCAAGGTCTTCTGGAATATGTTCAGAAGAATTGGTAATCTTAATCAATCATATAAAGCGAGAAACAGAATAGTTAATTAAGAAATGAGTAAGATCCATATTCTTATTAACATGGTATTAGAAATAAAAGGATGAATATGATGATGAATCATCAAACTTGGTTTTTCTCCAGAAAACCATACACGAGTTGTACTGGGGGCATTGGCGTGTTGCTAGACGCTAACCAATGTCATTTCACGTTTTGTAAACATATCCAAGTGGGAGTGTTGGAAATGTATATATTTACAAACATGTGAATGTCCGGATTCGAACTCGTGACCACGGATTGCACACATTAGCGAATGAGAATTAAAGTTAATAATTAATGTTTATGTTTACGATTAATTATTACACATTAAGTCCGGTTAACGATCGTTAAGTATTTAACGGAAAAATGACTAACGACCGTTAAATGGAAAAGAGAAGGACTAGAAATGGAAAACTTGGAAAAATTATGGGTTGGGCTTTGGGGTTTCCATCATGGCCGGCCATAGGGCTTTACAAAGCCTAAATCCCCTAACTTGTTCCCTAAGTTTACCTACTAGTATATAAGGAGGGCTAGGTTCTAGGGTTTCATACACTTGTGCATTGAATTAACCCTAGATCTCTCTCTCTCTCTCTAGTCCATATTTCGCCGAACACCCCAAGGGAGTTTGGTTTCGTTTTCTTAAGCGAGGACTTGTGTTAGATCTAGCAATCGCTGATTCGTTTGGTTAATTCGTGTGTACAAGAACGTGGTTGTAAGACATTATTCTTACACCAATAAGTACTTCTTTGGTTTGCTTTGCTCGAGGGTTGTTTTACTTTGCTCGAGGGATTTGATATTCGCAAGAGGTACGTTACGCATACTTTCAGTTAATTAATTTATTTGTTATGATCTTAAGTCTTCCGCTGTGTACTCTTGATGTCTTTATGTTTTATTGTATTTTCTATATCATAAACTCAACAGTTGTTGTGTCCTTTTGTTATTGTTTTTCATTGCTGTAACATCCAACATGGGTTGTAGTTTTGAGTTTTTGGGTCCCCTTTTTCTAATCATCTTGTTTGTAAATTGGGGATGCCTAGGGTGCGTTTAGTTGGAGAACAAATTCTTTTATTTTCTATCTCTAGTTTTGTAAAAATTTGGAAGGAGAATTAATTTCCACAAAACACTTGAAAATATAGAAAACGCGTTTAGTTGATGTTTCTATTTTCTGTTTTGAAGAAATGGAGGGAGGGTTGAGGGTTACAAAAGAAAACAAGTAAAACAACTAAAATTTGTTTTGCAATTTTCCTAGTTAAGTTAGGAAATAGGGGATTTGTGTTTTGCAAAATATTTTGTTGAAAAACGTTGATTTGAACGCGATCTCTGTTTTCCTTGTTTTCCACAAAACATTTTGTGGAAACAAGGGTGTTTTCCCTCAACTAAACGCAACCCTAGTATTGTAATTGTTTTTGGTTTTCTTTGGTATATATGGCTGCCTTAAAAAATTATAAAACTTAAGAAGACCATCATAACTTGTTCGTTTTTAGGGGATGTTTGGGATCGTTGATTTAAGGTGGTTATCAGGTTAAAAATAAGCAGAATAAAAAATATCAGGTTAAACAATAAAACATGTGCTAACAACTAACCTAACCAAATTAGTGGACATTTAATACGAGTTTAAAACAGGTCAAAGGTATAAGTGGAAGTCAACTGATAAATCAATTTGCTATTAAATAGGAGGGGACGTCATAAATTGCGACAGTTTCACATAGAAGCAAAAACGGTTTTGTCAAATTCACCTGAAATGTGATCGGTTAAATTCTACTAACATTATCTGAAATTCTACACAACAACAATATTGAAGTTATAAACTAAATATAGTATATTAGATAGTTTAAGGATGTTTATGTAATAAAGAAAGCCGGAGGGCTAAACATGTGTATTAGTTAGTTAATAACCGAATGGCGGTTACAAAGTTAGTTATAGGCGGTTATAGGCGGTTATGGTTGAACCATTGTGATGGTTCATAAATCGACATGATACCTTTTCATGTAGTATAAGTAGGACAAAAAACCTGGAAACAGATCGTGTATTTCATATTAGCAATTTCAATATAAAGTTTATAGTTTTTACGTTATAAAGAAGTGTTATTGTTTGTGAATCACCAACAGTGGCATCAGAGCGTGTTCGATTCAGGGAGGAAAAGAAATCGATCACAAGGGGACTGTTTTTCATATACAGAAACAGTGAAAGAAACGGGGTAGATAAAGATCAACAGCAGATTATTAGAAGCAGGTTTGATTGTCAAAAGTGGTGAAGCGGAGAATAGTTGTCATTAGCAGGAAGCGGAAGTGACAATCATTTGCTAGACGGATTTGGCTTTCAACAGCAAGGCGGGTTTTGATCACATACCCAGAAATCAAAGAAACCGATTATCAAGATTGGAAAAGGAAGGAAGAAAAGGAAAATGGCAGGCGAAAAGAATGAACCAACGAAGGATAGTGGAACATCAATGACGTTCCAATACCCGGTTCTCAATTCAACGAATTACACGATTTGGGCAGTAAGGATTAAAGCGTTATTCAATGTCCATGGAATATGGGAAGCAGTTGAACCAACAACGGACGCTGAAGTTGATAAAAGGAAAAACAACATGGCAATTGCCATGTTATACCAAGCAATTCCAGAAAATATGGTTTTGCAAATTGCAAACCTTACTTCGGCAGAAGAAATTTGGGAAGCGTTAAAGGTTCGACACGTGGGAGTTGAAAGGGTTAAGGAAGCACGCGTTCAAACACTCGAGTCAGAGTTTGAATCGCTAAAAATGGGTGAAAATGAAGCACTAGATGTCTATGCCGGAAAGATTAGTGAGATTGTTTCACAAGCAAGCAATCTTGGACATACTTTGGATGAAAAAAGACAGGTTCGAAAACTTCTAGGATCGGTGCCAGAAAAGTTTATTCAAATAGTAGCGGCGATTGAGCAATTTGCGGATTTGAATAAAATGTCGTTTCAAGAAGCCGTGGGGAGATTAAAAGCTTTCGAAGAACGGACGAAAAAGGCAGTCAAGGAAGAAGACGGGTCCAGCAGTCTATTCTTCAGCAAAGTGGATGAAAAGGAGAAGACCAAGGAACACAAGTGTGAATATTGCGGTTGTGATGCAAGACAGAAAGACTTTGGACGTGGCCAAGGACGAGGTCGGGGGTTCGGGAGAAGTCAAGGAGATGGTCGAGCACAACGGGACAAGAGCAACGTGAAGTGTTTCAAATGCAATGAACTTGGGCATTTTAGCAATGAATGTCCAAAGTGGGAAAATAAAAGATGAGGCAAATCGGTTCAAGACGAGGATGACGAGCCAACGTTATTATACACCGGATGCAAAGATGAAGATGAAGACCTCATTTAAACTATATTTAGTTTAAGGGGAAGTATTGAAGTTATAAACTAAATATAGTATATTAGATAGTTTAAGGATGTTTATGTAATAAAGAAAGCCGGAGGGCTAAACATGTGTATTAGTTAGTTAATAACCGAATGGCGGTTACAAAGTTAGTTATAGGCGGTTATAGGCGGTTATGGTTGAACCATTGTGATGGTTCATAAATCGACATGATACCTTTTCATGTAGTATAAGTAGGACAAAAAACCTGGAAACAGATCGTGTATTTCATATTAGCAATTTCAATATAAA
Source organism: Chrysanthemum lavandulifolium (assembly GCA_022545495.1). NCBI lineage: Eukaryota > Viridiplantae > Streptophyta > Magnoliopsida > Asterales > Asteraceae > Chrysanthemum > Chrysanthemum lavandulifolium. The sequence goes on along the minus strand of CM040240.1, from coordinate 198,613,956 downwards.
GTTTATAGTTTTTACGTTATAAAGAAGTGTTATTGTTTGTGAATCACCAACAAACAAATTCCGTATTCTCGTTTTATCATTTGTATCAAATCGCCGTATCATTTCGAATTCAGGTTCATATGATACATATAAAGTAAGTCTATCACTAGCTCAATCTCTTTCACTTTTATGACTAAGTTGTAAGAAAATTTACATGAAAGATATAGAATAACATTCTTGAGATCGCTTATATGAACTAATAGAAGTATATATCTTTTTTCTAACTGATGTGATTCTTTTAGTAGATGAATTCCCAACATTTTAGAAAATATCTCTCAATTCTTTAGCATTATTTTATTGAACAGAGCCATTTATTTGTTATATTGTTATAAAGAAAATTCTTCTTGAATTTCGAATAACAGTTATTCATTGAAGTTACAATTGTTCTTAGATTATCGCGGATGTTATGGCTTTCTATGGATTTTATCAACCTTATAGTGATACTTTGTTTCTTCTGATCAGGCAATCTATAATTCAGAAAAAAGATTGATGAGTTGAGTGGGGAAGGTGGTGAGAAAAAGAGGACGGTAGTGCTTGGAACTGGTCGGCCGGAAGAAGTTATTGAACTGAATCGCACATCACCAGTGAGGTAACGAAGTTAATCTATAGTCATTGTCTAAACACACTTATAATGTTATACTCGATATCTATATGATTTAGCCACATATCGCACATTTTATGTGCAGTATAAATAAATAAAATTGTTTGATGTACGTTTAGATAACATAAAGTTTATGCCACATACTAAAATTAGTAACTAATATCATGGGGCGTGCGTTGGGTTAGAAGTTAGAACATGACCACAACTATAAAATTAAACATAGTAAAACCAAAAACAAAACATGCAAGCTGATTTATTCATTGGATTTGGGAACCAGTTTGAATCAATCGTAGAATCTAATCAATAGTCATGTTGTTCAAATTTTCAACGCCTGAACAATTTTTTCTGAAGAAAAAAAAGACGAAGTTAAATATATACAATAGAATCTAAATGTGCTTAATTACTTGTTACAAGAAACAAATAAGGAGGGGTATATAGGATCACATGTACGGCCTAGTGCGGTAGTGCCCATACGAAAGTTAATTATGCAATGATATATCAGGTAGTTCACATACAAATTAGATATATCGTATTTGCACATGGTGCCTTTTACTTCCATATATTGTATTTGCACACGGGGAGTAGCAACACTTTGGCTGGTGAGATGGGCATTTGGGCAAGAACAAGGTGTGGTTTTACCCCAATGTTCTCCACTAAATTCAATACATAGTTGCTTACTAGCTTGCTTTTGCACAAGTCAAGTTTTATCGGGTTTTTCTATTATGCGCCCTAAGGCACATGATAAGAAGTGAAAAAAAGTACATTAAAATACATGGGGATCAACAAAAAATATATTTTTTTATATGTACTTATGTTCTTTTTTGTGGATCCCATGTACTTTTTTCATTTCTTATCATGTGACCTAGACCCTTTAGGTAAAACGCGACTAGCCATGATCGCAAATCATTATTTTAATAAAGCATAACTCAACATCAATTCATGCTAACATTATTATTAGTATTATATTCACATATGTAGGTTATGTAAATAAACAAATATTATATGAAACACATCAAAGGTATAACAAACATTACAAAAATAAAACTAAGACACACAAAGAAACAATCATTCCCAAGCGAGCAATAGCGGCGTAAAATGAAGTGTGGTTACACAAACCAGAAGTTCAGTTGGGGAAGTCTAACCATACATGAGCAAACTTGTAATGAAGAATATGATGGTCATAGGGTGTGTTTAGAAAGCGAACCAGAAGTTGAGTAGGGGAAGTCTAATCATACATGAGCAAACTAAGCGTGTCAATCCTGATATGGTAAGTTAGTATGGAGTATAAATATATTTTAGAAAACATTTTAACTATTATGTCCTCAAAGGGTGAACTACTTAGAACCTTCGCCATGTTTTTGTTATAAGTATGCAAATATACAAGTTTCATTTGCTATATATGCAATAGTGACAAATCAATTAGAAAGTGGCCACAAAATAAAAAGTGTAAAAAGTGTTTTCTATGTGTCACATGTCCTTCACACTAAGTATTCAAAAAATAATGTCAGGGGTAAAATCGTTGTTTTACTCGACTTTTGTTTTTCCACATCAAATTTCAAATGCACATTATCTCTTAAACGATAAACTTTTAGAAAAAACCGATTTCACCATAATTTTTAAAATTTAATCCTTTTTAATTTGGTATACACATTGATAAATTTTTGGAACTTTTTTATTTACATATCAAATAGGTCTTGCTTTTCTTGGCATTTTCGGCCCTATTTTTTACCCTCATAAATGTCGAATCATGAAAAACTTAAAACATGAAAGTTATAGGTTTTCGTTCACTCTTTACACAGGTTTTTGAATCAGTCAAATTTGATGTCATATGAGTGATATATCACACGTTAACAATGACGTTTTACTCATATTTGTTGCATACAAGGTGTTTGATGAAATGTATAGCTTAAATTTTTAGTATTAAAATTGCGTTAAATGCACTAAATTTGGTCCCACAATGCATCATTAATCATTTTCTTAATGTAAGATTCAAAAAGTGGGTTTTTTATTTTTTTTTTAAATATACGTATTATATTTTATTGTGTTTTTTACCATAAATTTGATAAATATTAAATTCGAATTAGAAAAATTGTAAAACATAAAACATATAGATTTTATGTCAATCTTTACTCATGTTTTTTATTCACTCAAATCCGACGTCATATAAGTGAGATATCACATGTGAAAGATGACGTTTTGTTCATTAGTTAATCTTGTTCATGGGGTAGTATTATTCATCAATTAGTATTGTTCATCAGTTAATCTTGTTCAAGACTGCTGAACTTATGAATAATATTAACTGATGAACAAGATATATTTTGTTCATCAAAGCGAGATTTTGTTCATCAACTTTCTTGCCCATTTTACTTGTGTTAATCAATATCACCAACCGTTTACTCTTGTTCATCAAGAGCTACGATCATTTTACTTATGTTCATCAAAAAGATTTCGGTCATCAATTGTCTCGTCCATTTTACTTTTGTTGATCAATACCCCCGTTTGTTTTACTTATGTTCATCAATAGCCATGACCGTATTAATTCTGTTCATCAAAATATAATTTTTTTTTATCAACTTTGTTCATCAGTTAGTTGTTGTTCATCGGTTAGTCTATTCATCATTTAGTCTCGTTCATCAGTTAAAAAAGCTAAATAACATTAAAAAAAATGTATTGTGGTACACCAATTAGTGCATTTAAATGTACTCTTATAAGAAAAATCTCTTTTAGGCATTTTATCTCACTCATATCATAAGTGATTCAAATTTGTGGGTAAAGAACAGCAAAAAAACTAAAGGGAATTAATCTTTAAAAATTATGATTAAATCGGTTTTTCGTAAAAGTTTGAAGATTACAAAAACGGTTAAGAAGACCAAAATGCCCCTAGTCATCTAAAAAAGGAGGGGCATCGGACTTTTTGAAATTGACGGTTGGATGTGTATTGTTGATAATCCGGCAGTGCAGATTACTTTTAGGCTTTTATTATTTCATGCCTTTTCATACGATCGTGACTCATCCCTTGTTATAAATTGTTATTTAGCTTTTCATCACAACCCAAAAATAGATTGTTGTAACTCCTGCTCTAATGCCATGTCAATATTGACATCATATAATCAATTTGATCTAGTTAAGAACGTAATATTGTTTAAAGTTTCCGAATAAATATATTAGTGACCTATACTAGTTACTCGTTTAGGATCGACACACTTGGAAAAAATCATTTCTCCTTGACTTGTTGAAGCTTGCTAACCCGTACAGATAAAATTCAAGTGAAACACTTGGCGTGACAAAAAATATCATTTAACGTTTCAATCTCATATCCACCACCAATTCGTTCTTCTGAAGGAAAAAAAAAAGAACACAAGATGATGCATTCTTATGCTTATGTACAGGTTTCCATTGTTGAGCAACAAACCAATAAACGATTCTATTCCAATATTAAAAACACGATAGATATGCCAAAAACACGATTAAAAAGCTCAAACAGAGTATTCTTGCAATACGAGCAATAACTTTGTAAAGAGGCAATGGGTAGACACGAATGGCAATATATTTGGTTGCAGTGACCCCAAACATAACACACATATAATGCACCAAAGTTGACTTATGGTGTGTTAAATATGCTTTGATTGCTACAAAACCAAATAGATATGTGATGACGGAATTAAGTGTAGGGTTGGGCAAAACCACACCATCCTCCGGCAACAGGAGACGCAAAGTTGCAACTAAAGTGTGCAATGCCTTGATGTCACTTGTGTAGAGGGCTTGTAACAAAAGTAAAACTTTGAGGGTTAGTGTTTATGGGGGTACTTTTTTAATTGGGATTATAACTATTCCTTCTTCCTCTACCTATCAAGGTAGATAAAGACATCATTTTTCTCCGACCCTAAATATGAAAATAATCCCTCGAGTTGTTGGATGTGTTTGTAACTTTATGTTAGAAAAAAATGTTTGTGTCTTCATGTGTTATGTGATGAACATAAATAAAGTTACAAATGAAGTGCTTGATGACATTTGCTAATCAAACGGTTTTATTAGTTAATATAGGATATAAGATATTTAGGTTACCTTTTAATCATATCCATAACTTTCTTGATATATGACACAAACACCAAAAATATAAACTACCTACTTATAAAGTATGAAAACCAATCTTAGAGGTCTTTTTTTTTTTTTTTTTTTTTTTTTTAAGACTAAGAGGATGTGGGGTCCATGTGTAGATAAGGCACTTATTAGGGAGGAGTAAGCTATTCATTAGCTTTGTAATATAGAAGATTTAACAAAAAAAATATTATTATATTATTTGGGTCCACCTCTCTTAGAACTAAGACACTCTAAACAAAAAAAGAAAAGAAAAAGAAACACCTCCTTAATAGTTAAAAAAATCACCTCCTTAATACATATAAAACTCTATCGGATACAAATCATAGGTTGCCTCCAAAATTAAATATATTCATTTAATTTGGACATACATCAAAATCAATAAATTACGTACCATGTGTTTTCAGTAAGTTACTCATTTAGGATGGTAAAAATCATTTCTCCTTGATCGACTTATTGAGGCCTGCTAACCTGTATAAATAAATCTAAGTGAAACACTTGGCTTGAAAAAATATATCATTTACGTTTTAGTATCCTATCCTCCACCAATTCGCTCTTCCAAAGAAGAAAAAAACAAAGATGATGCATTCCTCATGTTTCCATTGTTTAGCAAACACCCGCACATATGTATTTCATTTAGCAGAAATATGCGGTGGTCTAGTAGCACGTATGTGACATTTGGTGAAAATTAATTTAATATATTTACTTTTAGAGGCAGCATATCGGATTTGTATAGTGCGTATAATAGAGGTGATTCCTTAAAAAATAAGATTTGTTTTAATACTTTATACCTTTGGTAGTTTATATTTTTAGGGTGTGTTTGGTATGCTTGACGGAATCACTATAGGTATAGGTTTGAGAATAAAGTGAAATGGAAATGGGTATGTAGATATCACTTTTCATGGGTATCAACATACCCACCAAATCATACTCTATGAGGAAACCACATATCATGGGTATCCTCATTCCATCGTGGTGGTACATAACCAACCAAACAACATTAATCACTTTCAAAGTCGTAGATTTATTCATAGTGGGACCAAACGCACCGTTTGTGTCATAAATCAAGAAAGTTGTGAATAAGTTGGAAAAGGTAATCTAAATATCTTATATCCTCTGTTAACGATAAAACGTTTAATTAAGAGAATTCATCTAGCACTTCATTTGCATCTTACTTGTATAAATCAAATATCATATGTTAAAAATAAGTGACTAAGGTATACAAGAAAAGCCTACATAAATTAATAACGCCGATAAAATTAATAATTTGTCAGGTCCCACTTGGGAATGGGTCAAATTAACCACGTCGATAAAATAATAAGATAATAATTTTTTGAAACCCACGTGTATATATATTGGTCCCAATGAAACTATAAATTAATAATTGTTAAAAAAAATTATATCTATACTATATTATAATGCATTGATAACTCAACCATAACTCTAAACCTAACTCTTAACAAAAATTAAGATAAGGAGCTCTAATAATTGGGTGACATGTGTCACTTCTTAACAAACACCAAGTCTAACTCCTAATCTATACTATATTATAATGCATTGATAACTCAACCCTAACTCTAACCTAACTCATAACAAAAAATTAAGAGAATGAGCCCTAATAATGGGATAACATGTGTCACTTCTTAACAAACTCCAAGTCTAACTCCTAACCATTAAAAATTACGATAAGGAGCTCAAATTATAAGGTGACATGTGTCACTTCTTAACTAAAAATTCATATTTATTTTCAAAATGAAGTCTCTTTTTATCTATTTATTTTTTTATAATCTAATTTCACCGTATTTTCTAAAATTTTATGCTCTTTAATTTAACATCCATTATGACATATTTGTATGATTTTTTAGCTTTTACTTTTTTAGTGGGTTTATTTTATTTTGATTCAAATTTTTATTATTTTAACCTTTATTTCAATCAATACAATATTGATTCGTCAAAATCATATACTTTTGGCGGGTGTGTTTGACGGGTAAGAGATTGCGAATGTATATCTATATGCGAGAATAATGATGTCACGGGAAAGCTAAGGGTAACCCAAACAAACACGTACAACTAACACATATACATTCAGAGTGTTGTGAAACGAATTCACTAAGCGGGTAAACAAACACATATAACTATTCTTATCGTCGCCGCTGTGCGCGGGTATCCAACTAGTATATATAAAGTCCATACATAATTGGAACTTGTACGAATTCAATAATTCAATTAAGGTCATACATAATTGAAATTTGTCACAACGAAACTAACTTTTAACTTATTCAAAACAATGAACTTAACAAATTCAACTAATTTGTGAACGTGAATTCATAAAATGTTAATTGAAACTTGTTTTTCTAATTTATTTTTTATCTCTAACTAACATACATTGTAACTAGTATGTTGAACTTCGAAATTTAAAGATCATACGTAAAACCTCTGTAAATTAATAAATTATTAATTTATCGTTATAATAATATCTCGCTAAATTAATAAAATATACTGGTCCCAACATCATTAATTTATAGAGGTTTTACTGTACTAGTAATCCATTGATATAAAAAATACATTGGTATTAAGTGGCTGAGGTATGGTAAACAAAAATAAAACATGACCAGAATGGGATGTGATGGCTAAAAATTACGAATTCAACTGTGGAATGAATCCAGACGTGGACACCATGTTAGCCAGATCATGTGATTAAAATGGAAGTTTATTATTAGCATGAGACTAGATTTCAACAAAATCAAGTTAATGGGTGTCGCGGCGTTATTGCACCTTCTTCACCAAGTAATTGACTATAAATTGTTATATAGGCAAGTGAACAAATAAATAATAGCAAATATCGTCTTTGCCTTTATATTTAGAAGCGATTCATATATACCCATTAAATCTTGCATATTTGTATATTTTCTCAAAACATACTAAAACATCATATATACTACATATAAAGCATGAATAACTCTCTCTCTAAAATTTTAAGACTTACAAGAAATTAAGCATGATTTACAACACTTTAATGCACTCAATTTTCAGAATTACAAGAAAGTAAGCATATTGTACAACAAAATAAATCATGGTGTCATTTTAAGACCAAAATTCTATCAAATAACATTAATGCTATTAAAAACACTCATTCACCAAAAAATACAACCATTTAAGCACATTGTACAATAGCTGCAACCAATTTTAAGATTTACAACAAAATAAGCATAGTGTACAATAAAATAAGCATGATGTAATTTTCAGACTTATTTTCAGACTTACAACATTAATGCTATTAAAGTGATCAATGTTATTAATGACTAAAATGATTACTACTTACAAGAAAAGAAACATAGTGTACAACACTTTAATGCACATAATTTTCAGACTACAAGACAAGAAGCATAGTGTTAAATAAAACACCACATTAATGCTATTTAATCTCCAAAAGGTGAAGAATGGTGGGATCACCCTGGTCCCATGCATCCTAAGGATGCCAACCGGACCTCCCCAGGACCCGACCCAGGCAGTGAAGACACGTCCCAGGTGTTGTATAATAAATCTGATTAATACAGTTATTAAAACACCCCTTACAAAAAAAATACAAATTGTCAAGCATATTGTACAACCAAATTAAACACATTTCCTGCATTAAATTTCTCTATTACAAATAATAAAACACATTATACAAATATTCAAGCCCGAACGGGCAACGCGCCAAATGGGCTCGAGCTCGAACGGGCACGAGCTATACGAAATTCTTGATATCCGCAAATTTATTGTCAAAAAGAACATAATAAACTAAAATACATTATTTATCGAAAATATTTATTTCAGTATACTCGCCGCTGCAACGCGCGAGTACCCTGATAGTTGTACATTATGCATTAAAGACTTGTATATTGAGAAAATATGTAAATATATAAGTTTCATTAGGTATATATGCAATTTACCCTTGTTATAAAATTTTATTTAGCTTTTCATCACAACTCAAAAATGGATTGTTGTAGTTCCTACTCTAATGCCATGTCAATATTGGTCATATAATCAATCTGATCCGATTAAAAACGTAATATTGTTAAAAGCTTCCGAATACAATTACTAATGACCTATACTAAGTTACTCGTTTAGGATCGACACACTTGGTAAAAATAATTTCTCCTTGACTTGTTGAGGCCTGCTAAACCGTATAAATAAAATTCAAGTGAAACATTTGGCTTGACAATAAATAGAATTTACGTAAATGATATATTTTTCATGATTGAAACGTAAATGCTATGTTTTCAAGCCAAGTGTTTCACTTGAATTTATTTATATGGGTTAGCAAGCCTCAACAATTCGATCAGGAGAAATGATTTTACCATCTAAATGAGTAACTTAATGAAAAGATATGCTATGTAATTTATTGGTTTTTCGATCAAGGAGAAATAATTTTACCATCCTAAATGAGTAACTTAATGAAAAGATATGCTATGTAATTTATTGGTTTTGATGTATGGCCAAATTAATTTAATATATTTACTTTTGGAAGCAGCCTATCGAATTTGTATCCGATTGAGTTTTATACGTATTAAGGAGGTTCTTAAAATCCGATGGTTTTCATACTTCATAACTAGGTAGTTTTTATTTGCGGTGTTTGTGTCATAAATCAAGAAAGTTATGAATATGTTTGAAAATGTAACATAGATATCTTATATCCTACGTTAACTAATGAAACCATTTGATTAGGGAAAATTCATCAAGCACTTCTTGTGCAACTTTATTTAAGTTCATCACATAGCAAAAAAAAGACGTAAACAAGTTTTTTTGTTTTTTTTCTTTCGGCTATTCTATCATAAATTTACAAACACAACCAACTACACAAACTTGAGGGATTATTTTCATATTTAGGGGTTGGATAAAAATGATACCTTGGATCAGTTCAAGGAAGAAGGAATAGTTATAATCCCAATTAAAGAAGTACCCCCACAAACACTATCCCTTAAAGCCTTACTTTCGTTACAAGCCCTCTATGCAAGTGGCGTCATGGCATTGCACAATTTAGTTGCAACTTTTCATCTCCTATTTCCGGAGGATGATGTGCTTTTGCCCCACCATACACTTAATTACATCATCACATATCTACTTGGGTTTGTAGCAATCAGAGCACATGGTCATCCTGATTTCCCATATTTAACACACCACAAGTCAACTTTGGCGCCTGTTATATGTGTGGTTATGCTTAGGTTCACTTCTATAGCCGAACATATCGCCACTCGTGTCTACCCATCGCCTCTTTACAAATTCATTGCTCGTATTGGAAGAATACTATTTCTGAGATTTTTAATCGCGTTTCTGGCATATCTCTTGTGTTTTTAATATTGTAAAAGAATCATTTTTTAATTTTGTTGAGAAATGGGTTTCTTGGAGGCTTAGGCATACCAATCAAAGGGTTTTACTGGTTAGAACCTTCACTATGTTCTTGTTATAATTATGCAAATATACAAGTTTCATAGGGTATATATGCAATCCCCTCTTGTTATAATTTTCATTTAGCTTTTCATCACAACCCAAAAATCGATTGTTGTAATTCTTAAATGTCATGTCTATATTGGGATCATATAATCAATTTGATCCGATTAAAAATGTAATATTGTTAAAGTTTCTGAATAAATAAATTAATGAATTTTAATAAGTTACTCGTTTAGGATCGACACACTTGGTAAAAATCATTTCTCCGTGACTTAATGAGGCTTGCCAACCCATATAAATAAAATTCAAGTGAAACACTTGGCTTGAAAAAAAATATCATTTACATTTCAATCTCATATCCTCGGCCAAGTCTAATGGCACGTCTAGGCTGCATCTTGAATAATTGTTACCCACATGTAACATTTGGTGAAGATGTTGTAACGATGCCATTATCTGATGGTCATCATTTTACTTGCTATTGTAACAATTAAGTCTTGGGGAATTATGGATATCCTTTCCAAACACACCTCACGCCATCATGGTTGCGTGAGAGGGTGTCTGAAAGGAAAATATCATTCGTTGAGACTTAATTGTTACAATAGCAAGTAAAATGGTGACCAACAAATAATGACATCACTACAACATTTTCACCAAATGTTACTGCGTGTCTAGCGATTATTCAAGATGTAGCCTAAACGCGCCACTAAACCAATGCATATTTCTACTAAATGCGATACATACCCTATGCATTGAAACAAAAAGGAACTAAGAATAATCATGTTGGTGCATTTTATGCGGGTTGTTCTTGAACAATGGACAATCGTAAATTAGCATAGGAATGTTGTAATTCCTAAGAAGAATCTTTTGTTCTTTGGAAGAGCGAATTGGTGGAGGATATGTGATTGAAAGCGTAAATGATATTCTTTGTCAAGCGAAGTGTTGCACTTGAATTTTCTTTTTACGAGTTAGCAAGCCTTAACAAGTCAAGTAGAAATGATATTTACCAAGTGTGTCGATCTTAAACGTTTAACTTAGTATAGGTCATTAATATATTTATTCGGAAATTTTAAACAATATTGCGTTCTTAACTAGATCAAATTGATTATATGATGTCAAAATTGACTAGTGGTGGCAAAACGGGCAGGCACGGGCCATGGTTAAAACGGGCTACAGGCTAAACGGGCACATGTTATACGAATCGCTTTAGAAAAGACCCAAAATGACGAAATAAATTCCGTAAACGTAACACCTCATTTATATTTATAAAAATAAATATATTATATTGATAAGTTTTTCTTTAAAAACTATTGTAATTTTCTCCAATTGAGAGAAAATATGTGTCCGTTTATGCCCATTTAACTTTGAAATGGGCAATATATGCTCATTTTTAAAAAAGGAAGGGGCTATGATGAAAAACTAAATAACAATTTATAACAAGGTGGAAGTGCATATAAGAGACCCTTTGATTGTTATTCCTAAGCTTCTAAGAGACCCACTTCTCAACAACCAAGTAAATGAGTCTTTTCCAATAATAAAAACACGATAGATATGCATGAAACGGGATTAATAAGCTTAAACACAGAAGTGACCCCATACATAACTCAAATATAACAACAGCCAAATTTGACTTATGGTGTGTTAAAAAGGGAAATAAGGATGGCCAAAATTGACTTATGGTGTGATGATGGAATTAAGTGTGGGTGGGGAAAAACCACACCATCCTCCGGCAACAGGAGACGCAAAGTTGCACTAACTTGTGCAATGTCGTGACGCCACTTGTGTAAAGGGCTTGTAACAATAGTAAGGATTTGAGGGTTAGTGTTTGTGGGGGTACCTCTTTAATTGGATTATAATTTGTGAACGTAATATTTTTGTAATTCTTACTCTAATGTCATGTCAATATTGGCATCATATAATTAATTTATCGGAGAATGGTGTGGTTTTGCCTTGTCAATATTGGCACCATCCTTCGGACAAAGTTATTCGGAAACTTTAAAAAATATTACGTTCTTAACCGGATAAAAATTGATTATATGATGTCATTGACATGGTATTAGAGTACGGATTAAAACAATCCATTTTTGGGTTGTGGTGAAAAGCTAAATAGCAATGTATAACATGGGGGAATTAAATAAGCATGTTTTGGGAAAATATGCAAATGTGAGAGATCTAGTGAGTATATATGTAATTTCCCTAAATGTAAAACCAATGAAGATGCAATAACACCGTGACAACAACACTTACATTTGTTAACACTCCCTGACTTGATTTTGTTGAAATTTAGTCACGTGTGAATAATGAACTTCCATTTCAATAACATGGTCAGGCTAGCATGGTGTTCATGACGAGTGTTACCATGTTTAGATTCATTTCCATAGTTGAATTCATAAATTTTAGCCATCACATTCCATTCCAGTCTATGTTTTAGTTCTTTTTAGTATACCTAAGCCACTTATTTTTTTAATATATAGTTATTTGATTCATACAAGTAAGATGCAAATGAAGTGCTTGATAATTTTCTTAATCAAACGGTTTTATCAGTTAGCATAGGATATAAGATATTTAGGTTACTCATAACTTTCTTGATTTACGACACAAACACCAAAAATATAAACTACCTACTTACAAAGTATTAAAACCAATCTAAATTTGTTCACGAATCACCTCCTTAATACGTATAAAACTCAATCGTATACAAATCCGACAGGCTGCCTCCAAAAGTGAATACATTAAATTAATTTGGCCATACATCAAAACCAATAAATTGCGTATCATATGTTTTCATTAAGTTACTCATTTAGGATGGAAAAAATATATCATATTAATTTGCAACTTTATTTAAGTTCATCACATAGCACACAGAAGACACAAACATATTTTTTTTTTGTATCATAAATTTACAAACACAACCAACTGCACAAACTTGAGGGATTATTTTCATATTTAGGGATTGGAGAAAAATGATGCATTTAATCTACCTTGAATCAGGTAGAGGAAGAATGAATAGTTATAATCCCAATTAAAGAAGTATCCCCACAAACCCTAACCCTCAAAGCCTTAGTTTTGTTACAAGCCCTCTACGCAAGTGGCGTAACGGCATTGCACAGTTTAGTTTCAACTTTGCATCTCCTGTTGCCAGAGGATGGTGTGGTTTGCCCCTACACTTAATTCCATCATCACATATCTACTTGGGTTTGTAGCAATCAAAGCACAAGGACATCTCGATTTCCTTATTCAACACACCATAAGTCAACTTTGGTTTCTTTGTTATATGTGTGGTTATGTTTGGGGTCACTTCTGCGGCCGAACATATAGCCACTCGTTTCTACCCATCGCCTCTTTACAAAGTTATTGCTCGTATTGGAAGAATACTCTGTTTGAGCTTTTTAATTGTGTTTCTGGCAATATCTCTCGTGTTATTAATAATGCAAAAGAATCGTTTGTTGAGAAGTGGGTCTCTTAGAGGCTTAGTGATACTAATCAATTGTTTTTAACATATATCTCAGGTCTATGGATTTATGTTGGTAGACCATTTTCAAGATTTTCACTATTTAATGTCGATCCACATAATAAATAAACTTGTTTGCAGTCAATTTAATATTTATTAGCAATAAATACATAGAGCTTAAATATACATCTTAGTTACATAATGGTAAAAGGGACCCACAATAAAGAGAGAAAAATCCTAGCACTTTTAGATGGGTTAAATATTTGTGGGGATGAACCTCATTTTAAAAGTATACTCTCAACCAATCAACACTTAGTCAATACTTGATAATCAAATTATACTAATTGCTAAATATCTTATATCTCATGTTAACCGATGGATTCTTACCATAAGAAGGTGTCATCATGCCCCGTTCTGCACTAACCTTTATCATAAGTACTCTGCTTCCTTTTGTAGAAATAAAGTCAATTTTGAAACACACCCCCATGCTATCATGGTTGTCGTCACCGGTCTCCTAAGTATGGCTTGGCCTGCAGAGCAAACTTGGGGTTTCTATGATTCTTGACACACTTCCGTGTATCCCATTGTTGCTCGCTTGGCATAGATGGGTTCTTTGTGCATCTTGGTTACATCTTTGCCATGTGTGTTCTACTTTGACACTTCCATGTTCCTTTCACATCGTGTTAGTACCATATAAGAATGCTAGCATGATGTTTTGTGTAATGGCACGTGCAAGATGTTAAGTCCTACCGTATTCTTATTAAATATAGTTTGTTTTTATTTGTGTAATTTCTCAAGTTTTTAGGGTATTTCTACAAAAGCAAGCTGGGTACTTATGATAAAGGTTAGTGCAGAACGGGGCATGATGACACCTTCTTATGGTGAGAATCCATCAATTAATATAGGATATAAGATATTTAGCAATTGGTATAACTTAATTATCAAGTATCGACTAAGAGGTTTAAGGAGGTGATTCCCCAAAACAAAATTAAGACCGGTTTTCATACTATATAAGTAGACAATTTATATTTTTGGTGTTTCTCTGTCATAAAGTAAGCAAGTTATGAATAAGTTGGAAAAGGTAACTTAAATATCTTATATCCTATGTTAATTGATAAAACCGTTTTGATTAGGAAAATTCATCAAACACTTCAATTGCATCTTGCTTGTATAAATCAAATAATTGTATGTTAAAAAAATAAGTGGCTGAGGTATACTAAAAACCCATTGATATCAAGAAGACATTGGTTTAAGTGGTTGAGGTATACTAAACAAAAAGTAAAACAAAGATGGAATGTGATTGCTAGAAATTATGAATTCAAGTGTGCAAAATGAATCCAGACATGGCAACACTCGTCGAACATGTGATTGAAATGGAAGTTCATTATGCCCATGGGACTTGATTTTTACAAAATTAAGTCAAGGAGTGTTAACAAACGTAAGTGTTCTTTGTCTTGGCGTTATTGCACCTTCTTCACCAAGTAATCGACTATAAATATACTATCATCATCCTCAAAACGAAGCATCATGCATTCTTCTTTCAACTACGTCAAGTAATCGACTATAAAGATGAACAACATTAGTTATTCTATCGAAGAGATTTCTCATTATTTTCCTTAGCCCTCTCATAAAATTTATCTCGCACTTACATTTATGGTCACCGTTTTACTTGTTATTGTGGCAATTAAGTCTAAGAGGAATGATGAATTTCCTTTCCAAGCACACCCTCATGCCATCATGAGTCAACGGTCAGCCACGCTACTAAATTTAGTGTTTTCATTGCGGTTTTGACCGCCTACAATTTATGCCATTATTGCTCGTATGGGAAGTATCGGTTCATTTTTATTTTAGTAGTATTGTTGATATACTTGTTTTTGTTTGATCTGATCCACATCTATTGTTCGTTATATAAATAGGAACATACAGGCATGTTCCTTCCAAAAATCTATGGGAACCATATATTAGTTTGAACTATTTTAAGTTCAATTGTATTTTAATAATGTTTCACTATGAAGGTTGTCACACCCCAAAATATCGCGTGAACGATAGTGTCATTGGGGTATGACGTCATAGCACAAATGGATGGATAAAGCGACCTCTATAATGAGACGTTTGAAAAGTCTACCATTCGATTAGATAAGTTAAAGTTTACAACACATGAGATTCCAAAGTTTGATAATACATAAAGGTTTACAAAACATATCGAATGGTAATTGTTAAAAGCACAAGACTCCAATGTATGCCATGTGACCCAAAAGCTCCATGAAATGCTATCGTCTTACAACCTGAGATAAACATGCTAAAAAGTGTCAACACAAAGGTTGGTGAGTTCATAAGTTTGTTAAAATGATTTGAAAAAGTCTATAAAGAATGTTGATGCATCAAAGGCATTGCAAATCCATTCGAGTTCGAGTTCAGCCCATACAAAACTCTCGCAACCTATGTGTTCACAACCCATTGCCAAAATAAATTGCCAATCTTGTATGTAAGTAGGACATATGTGCATATAATGCAAAGAATCACGACCAATGAACCTCTTGACAAGTCTAAATTGTTTGTTATGTTTCATTGAATAATGATTATATTCACCCTGTGTCACGTCATCAAGGACCCAAAGGTGGGCGTCACCGATAGTACTATCAATACCTCTCCGTGGCTCCTCCATGAGTTAACCAGATTGCTAAAGTATATATGTTGATGCATAATTGAAAACAAGTTTAGCACATTAAGGCACATATCGCAATAAACCACACATAATGTCCAAGAGTATAAAGTATAGTGTAACACAATTGTATAAATGGTTTGAGTATTTAAGAGTAAAAACAAGTATTTAAGCATGTATCTCCCCGAATAGTTTGTAAGAATTTAAGCGAGTAAAATCGGGTATGAACTCACTGGTATGATTGATATGCTAACAAAATGAAGTGCGCTAAAATGAGGCTCGGAAACTATCCGCGACCTAAAATGAATGTTATGACTTGAGTTATGATATGTTGTCGTGAATCGTGATACAATGTCGTGCATGCAAATCCATATGATATCCATACCACTTATGCGTTTTGGAAATAATGTTTATCGTCAAAATATATGTTTATGACATCCCATCGTTTAAATAAAATACTCTACATGTAGTTATGTTGAAACAACCTCCTATGATAGTCGCAAAATGGTGCACACGAGTGTTAGGAAGCGAACTCAACAATTTTGGAAAGCTTGTATCATCATCTCAAAGTTTTAGCATTTAAGTATACATCCTAGAGGTCTCGATCACAAAGAAAAATATAGGTTAAGTATGGTACTTTAGTCCAAAATATAGTTTAAGGGTGGTTTTCGGCCAAGTTTGAGTGACTATATGTTATTCGTTACAACTCGCTCAACAAGCGGTGGACATTTTGGAAAATATGCTAAGTGAACTTACTTTTACTAGAAGACATCACGTTATAAAAGTTCTACATCCATGTCAAAACGACCCTCGACATGGTCCTTTAGTTGCCGTAGTATGTTTTAATAGAGAATATATTAATTTTGCTAATAGAATAAAGTTACGGCAACTTGGTTTATCGAGTGTAATTTAATCGTTACAAGTCCGTTTCTCGTTTTCTACATCCTTAGATTCGTGTCAAAGTATACTAATATATTTTGATAAGTCGACACAATTTATAAAGCTTAAGACTCATTTTGACTCGTAAAGATTGACATTTTCATCTTGAAATTTACGAAATTAATAGTTTTCATCGCCAAACTTGAAAATTTCATAACTTCTTCGTTATAGCTCCGTTTAATCCGTTCAAGCGACACGTTTTGTTTTAAAGTGTATTTTCTAAATATCTAGCCCAAAATATTATACCCACTGTCGGATTTTCCAGATTTTCAAAATAAGGACAGACCCATTTTAAAACTTGTCGCAATGAGTTTTTCTCGCGCCAAACCTATTCTAACTCATTCAAAACAACTCCGAAGCTATTCTAATCCTACCATACACCTTCTTAGGGTGTCATGGGCTCCTAGATATCACCAAAAATAATATATAACAAGGAGTAATTATAGGATGAGTTATATATATTCATAACTCTTGAAAATCAATGAAAAAGTGGTACAACATCATATGACTTGCATGTTTTTGCTCAAATATGATGAAATGAATATGAAATGAATATGAAAGATAAAAAAAATGGACATGAGATGCTTACAAGAATACTTGATGAGGTTTATGAGAACAAAAGGGTTAATCCTAATCACCCAGGTTTTATTTCAAAACCTATACAAAGTGTAACTAGATTGAATAAAACTTGATTAGAAAATTTGATGATCCTCTTCTTGATCCCTTGGATGGCGGTTATGGTGTTGAGAGATGAGAGATTTGATTTGTTTACACTTAGTGATATTTACTTGTATGTGTGTTTGTAGTATAAAGAATGATATAAGTATTAGATATTTTGCAACTTTTTAAGTGACTCACTACCTAGGTCGACATATATATGAAAAAAAAGGTAATGCATTTAGTAATATTTAAGAGTAGTAATGTAGAGTTAATGTGTAGATAATTAAAGATAATTAATAACTTGTATACATATTTAAGCTTTTAGGGTAGCGTTAGCTAAAAGTAAATTTTCACGGGTCAAGATAAAATATATTGAGGTCATAAAAATTATAAAAATACATTTCTTGAAAGATTTGAGTGAATAAATATTTATCGGGTTGAATTTAAGAAAACCGTAAGTAATTTATATAAACATAACAATTTATATCTGAAATAAATTTAAAACAAGATAAACTCAATATATTATTTTATAAACTTAATATAGTATAAAAATTTATTGTGATAAATTTTGGAATGTCGGATCAATTGTTCAAAATAATGTTTACGCGATAAC